>BLBF01000042.1:25814067-25844920 GCA_015471245.1 Laticauda colubrina | reverse complement strand
GCTATGCTATGCTATGCTATGCTATTCCATTCCATATTTTCTATTCTGTGCTATGCTATGCTATGCTATTCCATTCCAAATTTTCTATTCTATTCTATTCTATGCTATGCTATTCTATGCTATGCTATTCCATTCCATATTTTCTATTCTATTCTATTCTATTCTGCATTCTAATCTCTGTTCTATTCTGCATTGTATTCTGCATTCTAATATCTTCTATTCTCTATTCTATTCTATTCTTCCTTCTGTTCTCGATTCTCTTTTGCATCATGTTCTATTCTTTCTTCTCTTCTCTTCTGCCTTCGGGCGCTTTGGAGAGTAGGTTAACCCCCGTCTTCTGTGCGGCAGCCCCTCAAATATTGGAACACCCTTATCACGTCACACACACACACACACACACACACCCCGTCCTTCCTTTCGTTAAACTCCCCGACGCCCCGTCCCCGTACTCCACTCCCGCCGCCGCCGCCGCCGCCCCTTCGGTCCATCGTCCTTGGCATGAAAAGCAGGATCCGTTAGGGGGCAGGAGAGAGCTGGGTTGGCGAGGCGGCGCAGAAAAAAGGCAGGTCACGGGATCTCTCTCATCTCGGTCGGGCGTGGCGCTGCCTGCGCCGGCCAGAGCATCGCCCGGCAGGATGGGGGAGCCTCTCCGGTCGGAAAAAGTCTGAGCGATGACCGGGGAAACTTCTTTCGACGGCCCAACCTTCCTTGCGTCGGGGCCCCGGTGCATCGGCTTTCTCCTTCCGATCCCGAGATCGAGTACGATTCTCCCTTTGGACAGGGATTATTACTCTTGGGCTGCGGCAGCCGAGCGAACAGAATCCTCCTCCGAGTGGAGCTGACGACCCCCAACTTCTCACCGAAGCTTTGCACTTCAGCATCTTCCTGCAAGGGCTGAAAGAGGGAAGGAAGGAAGGAAGGAAGGAAGGAAGGAAGGAAGGAAGGAAGGAGAGGTTTTTCTGTCGGAGCGAGCCTCCCTTGAAATAGCTGGCTGCCATCCTCCGGACAGGAAGACTGTGCTGGAAAGGCAGTGGATGGTGGCTCTACAGAAGCAGGTGGAAAGTTGACCTACTCTGCAGGGTTGGCTTTCCAAAGCAGCCCCAAGTGTCAAAAGGAGGAGGGAGGAAGGAAGCTGTTTGCTGAGAAATAAATAAATTTAAAAAAAAAAAAAAAAAAGGATAGGTGAACATCTGGAGAGGAACCTGTGCCATCTGCACCTGCAAGGGCTAATCCTCCCCCTGCCCCCGGATTTTAAAATCCCCTTTTTAAGGAGGCTGAGAGGACATTGGATGCCAGCACCTCCAGTGTGAAGCCGCCAATTAGTCTGCACCCACCTTGTATCCTAGCAGAAGAAAATTTAAGACAATGCAATTGTGAATCCTCCTGGATAATCCTCCAAATTGCATCTCCAAAGCCTACCCCGCCCCTTCTATCTCTCGCTCTTTTTTTCTTTTTAATTTCTCCATCTGCAATGTGATCAGAGGAGGAGGAGGAAGAGGAGGAAAAAAAAAAAAAAAGACAGACAAGAAAGCAGAAGCAGAGCCTTCTTCTCTGTTCCAGGATGCTCACTTCTAAACCTCTGGAGGAGGACTATTGGATTGAAGGATCCCGGAGAGAATTGGCTTTGCAGGATTTCTATCTCATGGGACCGGAGCTGGGCAGGTGAGGCTGGGCATTTAAATCTCTTTGGTGCCTTGGGATGCTGTAGGAGGCTTTAAAAAGTGGAAAAAAGGGTCACGGAAGCCCCCAATAAATGACCCCCTAAAACAACAGTGATTTTTTTTTCTGCTCAAGAAAAGAAAGAGAGAGGCATAGGATCTCTCTCCCTTTGGCTTTCACCTGCAGAGTTTGACTCTAAATTGTATTTCCTGGAAACATACAGGGAGTCCTTGATTTACGACCACAATTGAGCTCCCAGTTTCTGTTGTTAAGTGAGTTTGCTCATTTTACAACCTTTTAGGCACTGTTGTTGAGTGAATCACCGCAGTTAAGGGTGATTACAGGGTTGTTGAGTGAATCCGGCTTCCCCTTTGACTTTGCTTGTCAGAAGGTTGCAAATGTTGATCACATGACTCCTGGGTCACTGCAACCATCATACATGTGAGCCAGTTGCCAGGCATTCAGATTTTTAATTTTGTGACCACAGGGAATGCTGCAACAGTTGTAAGTGTGAAAAGCGGTCATAAGTCACTTTTTTCCAGTGCTGTGGCTAAATTTGAACGGTCACTGAATGGTCGTAAGTCAGGAACTACCTACTGTACAGCTAGCAATGGCAGGTGGAGTTGTGCTGAAGCAGGCCCCATGCAAAAGAAATACCATTTTAAAATATTTCTGAAATATGTGCAGCTGCTTTGCTTTGTGTTTCTTTGTGTTCTGGTAGATCCAAAATTTGCAGCTTCAGTTCAGCCTTTTGAACTGATAAATTTGTCAGGCAGGGGAAACCAACCTGAAATTTCAGGGAGGCAGAGTTCTACAAATGTTGGGGATGAATTAATCCCCATTGACCTTGAAAAATCATGACTGGATTATCATCTTCAAGGGGATAGAAGAATAATAGTGGGAGGGGGGGATGTCAAAAAGTCAATATAGCGGCTACAACCTGAAGCCCTTACCTCTTCTTTTACACACATCAATTTAGTTTCATTTAAATTCAATTAAAATTAAGCTCAGTTACAGAGACAAAGATTACCCACTGTGGATGTCAAATTCTTCCTTTTTGGACATCCCCTTAAAAATTAAAACAGCGGGGAAAGCTTTGGGGTTCATCCCCATAGTTGGGGAAAGAGAGCAGAGGAGTGTTGAAATCTCATGTTAAATCTCCCAATCTCAAGATAGATAAAACACTTAAGAGGATGACTCTCTTTGCCATGTTCAGCTAAGCGGAAGGGTCACATATAAATGTGGGTGGAGCTTCAGTTGCAGCCACCATCTTGACTTTTTTGACCATTCTTTGCAGACACCCCTGGGTAAATATGCATGCAGTAAATCTTGACCTGGTTATTCCACCAAGAGTCTCTTATCAGCATTTCTTAACCTTAGCCAATTGAAGATGTGTGGAGTTCAACTCCCAGAATACCTCAGCCAGCTTCTCTGGCTGGGGTATTCTGGGAGTTGGAGTCCACACATCTTCAACTGGCTAAAGTTTGCTGATGCTCTTGATTGCTGGCTGGGATATTTTGGGAGTTGAAGTCTACACATCTTGAAATGACTACACATAAAGTGCTTCTTTTGTTTATTTTACAAAGGGATAATTGAATTAATTACCCCAAGTCCTACATGCAAGGAGGATATCCCTTCAGTGCAGGAGAGTGGGCGATTAATTTTACCAAGGGGTCACATAAGAAACTGAAACTGTAGTAGAGGACCAACCAAAGAGGTTGTGAAGGTATATATACATACACACACACACATACACGCTTAGACAAATAGAAGTTGCTTTCAAAATAAAAGCAATTCACAATAGCTGGACAGGAACAGCCAAAAGGATGTAGACCAGGCACAGTAAAATGCCCACTTCTGCTTCAGTGTATTTGAAATAATCAAACCTTTACTTCTTCATGCATATGATACTGCCTGGGTGTTTACATTCTAACACCCTAACCTTTGCAGCCTGACAAAATCCTGGGACTACAAGCTGCACAATGGGGACCCTCTGAAGAATGTGCTGGGTTGCTAGACAATGGACAAGGGGTGGCCCAAATGGGGGAAAGGGGGAGTGAATTATGCTATTTTGCGCGTGAAAATCTCAGAGCTAACTTCACTTCTTCTGTGCCCTCTTTATGGATCGATCAATGAAGTTATAGTCTTGGTTAAAATAGAATTCCTTTTGCTGCATATGCCAATGGGACTCTTGACAAAGCAGCCCATCCGTGAAAATCTAATATTTGGAGCTATCTGGCTGTTTTGAGCTAGCCCACCTGCTCTCACAGCTGGGCATGGACTTCAGTGAAGAAAAGAGAGACATGCAATTGCTGGAAGATGCTATGCAAAGAAAGAAGCTGATTTCCCAGGGCCATTCAATGTGAAAAGGCCCTGAGGCTATATCGGTCTGCATGCTCGGTGCTCTTTCTGATATATTAGGAATTCTGTAAACTTGGGTGGGGGGAGAGATAGAATAGCTGCTGATAGTGAAGAATGCAGCATCAAAGGCCATTAGAGATGTCTGGGGGACAGTCCCATTGCTTTCTTGGCGCCATTCCCGACATCTCCTCCAACAAAAGATGGATCAAGTAACCTCCTTCTTTGGGGAATCCCCCTGCTCCCAATACAGGTAGTCCTTGACTTACAATAATTCATTTAGTGACTATTCAAAGATACAATGGCACTGAAAAAATGGCCATTTTTCACACTTAGGACCTTTGTAGCATTCCCAGGATCATGTGATCAAAATTCAGATGCTTGGCAACTGGTTCATACTTATGACTGTTGCTGTGTCCCAAGTTCATGTGATCTCTTTTGTGACCTTCTGACAAGCAATGTGAAGGGGGAAGCCAGATTCACTCAACAAATGTGTTACTTATCAAACTGCAGTGACGCTCTTAACAACTGTGGCAACAAAGGTCGTAAAATGAGGCAAAATGTCTCACTTAACAACAGAAAATGTGAGCTCAGTTGTGGTTGTAAATCCAGGACTGTCAACTTTTTTGCTTCAGCACAATTAGTCTTTGATTTATGACCACAATTGGGACAAGAATTCCCATTGCTAAGCAAGGCAGTTGTTAAGAGAGTAGCGCAGAGATGGTATCCAGCAGGTTCTAACCAGTTCTGGAGAACCAATAATGGAAATTTTGAGTAGTTTGGAGAACCGGCAAATCCCGCCTCTGACTGGGCCTGCCCCCATTTATTCTCTGCCTCCCATTGAGTCCCAGTTGATTGGCTGGGTCTTCTTTGGTTGCCCTGCATAGGAGAACGGAGCTGGAAAACAGGTTAGTGGAGTCGGGAGAGAATGTGGATTTTGCAGAATCCTTCCCCAGCCACGCCCACCAAGCCACGCCCACCAAGACATACCACACATACCATGCCACACCCACACAGCTGGTAGTAAAAACTTTTGAATCCCACACTGAACCTGATTTTTGTGAGCTTTTCTGCCATGGTTGTGAAGCGAGTCACTACAGTCAAGTGAATCATGTGGTCATTAACAGAATCTGACTTCTCCATTGATTTTGCTTGCCAGAAGCCAGCTGGAAACATCACAAAAGTCAATCACATGACCACAGGATGCTGCAATTGTCATACACACACACACACGTTGCCAAATTTTGATCATGTGACCATGGGGATGCTGCAACGCCGGCCGTGCAAGGATTAGTTAGTTGTAAGTCACTTTGTAAGCAGTATAGAGCAATACTAATATTTCCCGTGATCTTGATACTATCCCTCTGTTGACGCAGCTTAGGATTGCATTGGCTTTATTGGCAGCTGCAGCACACTTCTGGCTCATATGAGGGGATAGATGGGGAACTTATCAAATTTGCAGATGACACCAAGCTAGCAGGAATGGCCAACATTCCAGAAGACAGGCTTAAGAAGATACAGAAGTATCTTGACAGACTTGAACATTGGGCCCCATTTAACAAAATGAAATTCAATGGTGAAAAAAGTAAGGTTCTGTGGGAAATCCAGTTCAGATCATGACAATATAGAAAAAATGTTGTGACTCTACAAAAGAGTACAGAGAAGAGCAACAGAGATGTTGAGGGGACTGGAAGCTAAAATATATGAGGAACAGTTGCTGGAATAAGGTATGTCTAGTCTAATGAAAAGAAGGACTGGGGTGACATGATAGCAGTGCTCCAATATCTCAGGGGCTGCCACAAAGAAGAGAGGATCAAGCTATTTTCCAAAGCACCAAAAGGCAACACAAGAAGTAATGGATGGAAACTAACCAAGGAGAGAAGCAACCTAGAACTAAGGAGAAAATTTGTAACAGTGAGAACAATCAACCCATGGAAAAGCTTGCCTTCAGAAGTTGTGGGTGCTCCATCACTGGATGCTTTCAAAAAGAGACTTAGACAACCATTTGTCTAAAATGATATAGGGCCGTGATGCCGAACAGGTGGCACGCAGAGCCATTTGTGCCAGCACGCGAGCTACAGGTAAACTTACCTCACTGTGCATGCACGTGCCTCACAGCTGATTTTCAGCCAGTCTGAGGCCTTTTTTGACCTCCCAAAGGCTTGAGGAAGTCTTCTGCAGGCTTTGCAGGACAAAAACTAGGCCCGTTTCGTCACTTTCTGTTTTTCCGGAAATACTGGAAGTGACTAAATGGGGCTAGTTTTCGGCCTGCAAAGCCTGCAGAAGCCTTCCTCAAGCCTTTGGGAGGCCGAAAAAGGCCTCAAACCAGCTGAAAATCAGCTGTGAGAGGATTATGTGTGCATGCCTAGGGGGCATGGGGGGGCGCACATTGCCTGGGGTGCTGGCACATGCGTGCAAGCATGGAAGCATGTGCACAATTTTTGGCACAGGAACCCAAAAAAGTTAGCCACCACTGGTATAGAGTCTTCTGGTTGAGCAGGGGATTGGATTAGAAAATCTCCAAGATCCCTTCCACCTCTATTACTATTCTATGCTCTATGGTATTTCTTTCCATCAAAGAGCTATCGCCTTGTGGGTTAAACTTCAGGCCAATTTGTTTGGCCGGGTTTGTCCTTTAGATTAACAAAATACCTTCAGCAGTAGCAACTGACTTACTGTTTTGGGCCAACTCTCTTTCAGCCTCATTGCTGCCTCTTGCTAAGCCATGAAAATCAGTGTATTTTTCTTACTTAGCACCCTCCCACGGTTTCATCTATCTAATCCAATGAAAGATATCCATGATCTTTGTCTTCAGCAGAGCCTTCTGGATTTTGCAGAAGTTTTCTAGCCGTCTTACGTCAAAGGAAAATGAAATCAAATCTAGGACATGGTTTCCATAAATGGATCCCCTCTCCCCATGTTACATTAACAAAACAAACTGGCAAGATGTGGGGGGGGGGGCAGTGAATTTCAAGAGGGGCCTATATCTAATTTTGCATTCCCCTCTGATCCAGATAGGGCTGGTTTTAATGAAGTTTGGAGGATAAAAAAAGAGGTAAAAAAGCAAAACTATTCTTAGCAAGCAAAAACAGAACATATGTAGCGTGGACGCTGCTGTTCCATAATGCTGCTATTTTGGTTTTCCTGTGGGGGTTTCTTTGAAGGTGCTGCCAAAAAAACTGTTCTTAGATTAAAGTGGCTAATTTTCCCCCAGTCCTCTGATCTGGTTTCAGTGCTTTTAACACTGGAAATCAAAAATGATAGATCAAGTTCCCCAGAATCTGCAGATAGAGGGGAAGATGAAGTGAAAAACAGAATTCCCAGAATTCCCCAGCCAGGGCAGGCACCAGCTAAGAATTCTGGGAGATGTAGTCTCAACACACTGTGGAACAGGTGTCAAACTCAAGGCCTGGGGGACAGATCCGGCCTGCAGGCTGCTTAGATCTAGCCCGCGGGGCTGCCCCGGAAACCATAAAGGACTGGCCCATAGAATAGAATAGGAATAGAACAGGAATAGAAATAGAATAGAATAGAATAGAATTCTTTATTGGCCAAGTGTGGTTGGACACACAAGGAATTTGTCTTGGTGCAAATGTTCCCAGTGTACATAAAAGAAAAGATACATACATCAAGAGTCAAGAATCATAAGGTATAACACTTAATAATAGTCATAGGGTACAATAAGCAATCAAATCATACTTGGAAACAGTCAATATAAACTGTAAGGATACAAGCAACAAAATTACAGTCATACAGTCACATGTGGGAGGGGATGGGTGATAAGGAGTGATGAGAAGATTAACAGTAATAGTAGTGCAGACTTAGTAAATAGTTGGACAGTGTTGAGGGAATTATTTGTTTAGCAGAGTGATGGCATTTGGGAGAAAACTATCCTTGTGTCTAGTTGTTCTGGTGCGCAGGGCTCTATAGCGTCATTTTGAGGGAAGGAGTTGAAACGGTTTATATCCAGGATGTGAGGGGTCTGTAAATATTTTCACAGCCCTCTTCTTGACTTGTGCGGTTTACAGGTCCTTCATGGAAGGCAGGTGGGTAGTAATTGTTTTTTCTGCAGTCCCCTGCCAGTGAAAATGGAGCTCAGGGAGGCCGCACAAGGTTCCATTTTTGGCCGCGACAGACTCCTGCAGCCGTCTGCCAGTGAAACGGAGACCTGGGGAGGCTGCGTACTCCGTTTTCACTGGCAGAGCGCTGCAGGAGGCCATCACATCCAAAAATGGCACCTCGATGAGTGACGTCGAGCTGGCCATGCTCCCCCGCCCCCTGAGATCAAACATAACCCTGATGCGGCCCTCAATGAAATTGAGTTTGACACCCCTGCTATAGAGGAAGGAAGCTGGGAAGGGCTTGGTGAAAAAAATTGCTGAGGTTTTATGGTCACGAGCCCTAAAACTACCGACTGCGGTCTGGGACTGGGATTTCTTCCCACCAAACACTTCGTGGTTTAGTGCAGATCTTAAAACCTAGTCTATCTAGCCTCAACAACATCCAAAGCAGAGTCAGAAATGGTTAGTACTTGGATGGAAGACCACTTAGTAATCATGAAATTGTTGGTGAGACTGGGAAATTTAAGAACAAAATCTAGAAAACAAAATCTGGGAAAATCTGGGAAACAAAATCCACTTATATACATACCACAGCCAAGAAAATGGCATAATCTAAGACAGTGTATCTCAATCTTGGCAAGTCTTTAGAGATTCTCAATTATCCAGGTCATGGTTGTCCCAAAGGTGCTTTTTCAGGAGGCAACTGGACTTTCTTGTGGGTTTCCCCCCCTTTTGAAGAAGTTTCGCTTCTCATCCAAGAAGCTTCTTCAGCTCTGTGTTGTGGTTTGCTGGCAGCAGATGCGGACGGCTCTGGTCTCGGAGAGTGGGGACTCAGATGAGGGGCCTGCGTGTGATGTAAGGATGGGGCCAGGAGTGGGATTCTACCAGTTCACACCTATTCGGTAGAACCGGTTATTAACATTCTGAGCAGTTTGGAGAACCGGTTGTTAGAAGAAATTACTGGCCTAATCCTGTAAGGAAGGCAGGAAGGAAACATTCTGGTGTTGCTTACAGAAACTGCCTCTCCGTTGACCCTTATTACATTATTGGCAGGACAAGACTTCCCGTCTCAAGAACTTCTCTGGAGTTTTTTTTTTCCTCCTTTGCTGGGTACTTTGCTTGTGTGGAGGGACCATTGAAAAAAGTGACTTATGACCATTTTTCACATTTACAACTGTTGCAGCACTCCCACAGTCACAAGAGGCCAGGCGAAGAGATGTGTGCCTCGATGTGAGTGATATTGAGTTGGCTGCGCCCAGCCAATAACATGACCACCAAGCCATGCCCACCAACTAAGACACAACCACAGAACCAGTTGTTAAAAAAATTTGAATCCCACCCCTGGATGGGGCCAGGACCATCAGGGAGTGGAGTGCTGCCTTCGGAGATTGTGGAGGCTGGCAGCAGTGATGCAGAGGACCCTGAGGAGTCTGTGTCCAGTGCGTGTGCACACAGGACTGCTCATAGGAAAGAGCAGCTGCAGCAGCACAGGAGACTCGGGAGTAAGGCTGCAAGGTGATGGCCTCTCCCTTAAGGGATAAAAGCCAGCCCTCAGAGGTGGGATTCTTTGCAGGCTGATGTCATCTATGTTGGAAAGTTCTTGCACTTCAAGCCTTGTGGAAGTTCGGACTATCTTGGTTTGTGTTTGAAGACTTTTTGTTTGGAATATTTCTTGGCAACTTAATGTAATGTTTTTGGCAGCCTTGCACAATCTTGGTAAGGATCGTCCTTATCAGAGACAATTAGTTTTAATAGCCTTTTAACCGTGAATTAATGGAATTCACAGAGAAGCATTAAAAAGTTTTGTTTTTATCTCTGCTTGGTGTTTGTTTACTTGGAACAAGGTTTGGGTCAGAACACTGACATGATCTCTCCACTATCCTAGCAAGAGCTGAAGAAGCTTCTTAGATGAGAAGCAAAACATCTTCAAAAGAAAAACAAAAACAAAAAAGTCCAGTTGCCTCCTGTAAAAACACTGTTGGGTCAATCTTGGCAACTCTAAGAAGTGTGAACTTCAACTCCCAGAATTCCCCAGTCATCAAGGCTGGCTGAGGAATTCTGGAAGATGGTCCACAGATCTTAAATTTGCTAAGGTGGAGCAACACTGGTCCAGAAAGTCACCAGGAATTAAGTGCAACCTGAAGGAGCTGAGATTTGTGCCAACCTTATCATTGGAATAGCAATAGCAAGAGCACTTAAATTTATATACCACTTCTCAGTGCTTTACAGCCCTCTCTAAGCAGTTTATAGAGTCAGCCTCTTGCCCCCAATAATCTGGGTCCTCATTTTACCCATCTAGGAAGGATGGAAGGCTCAGATTACCATGAGCCTGGTGCAGAGATGGTATTCAGCAGGTTCTGACCAGTTCTGGAGAACCAGTAGCGGAAATTTTGAGTAGTTCGGAGAACCGGAAAATACCACCTCTGACTGGAGATTTTACAGTATCCTTCCCCTGCCACGCCCATAGAACTGGTAGTCACAAAATTTGAATCCCACCACTGGTGGGATTTGAACCGCCAAATTGTAGACAGCCGGTTGTCAACAGAAGTGGCCTGCAGTACTGCACTGTAACCACCGAGCCACCGATGGAAAATAACCATCCCAGTGGGTGAAGGGTTTCAAGCAAGGAATCAGCCTGGACTCACTACGTAAACATAAAAGGGTTAGATCTGAGCCCCTTTTAATATCTTAGAGAAAGGGGTCCCCAAACCCTGGTCTGCGGCCCAGTGCCGGGCCACATCTCGTTTAGAACTGGGCTGTAGAAGTGGTGGATGAGTGCACATGTGCATGGACACGTGTGCAAAGATACATTTGTGAAAGCAGCATGCACAAGCATAAAATCATCCTTTCTCCATTCATACCACCCCCACCCCTGTCGCTGCCACTGATCCACCCAGCTGGAAAATTGGAGATTGCTGCCTTAGAGCCTGATCTGGCCGTTCCCAGGCAAAGTTGCCAGTCTGTGGAGGTTCTTGTGTAACAGGCAGAGAACCATAACGTGTCTAATTTGGTCTGGTTGTTTGCACCTGCTCTCTATTGATCTTCTGGAAGAGCCTGAAAATTTGTCATTGGCCCTGGGGATTTCATGGAAATGCAGGTAGTCCTCGATTTATGGCCACAATTGAGCCAAAAAATTCTGTTGTTGAGTGAGATATTTGTTAAGTGAGTTTTGCCCCATTTTGCAACCTTTCTTGCCCCGGTTGTTAAGTGAATCATTGCAGTGGATAAGTTAGCCACCCAGTTGTTAACTGTTGTGGTTCGCCGGCAGCAGGTGTGGACAGCTGAGGTCTGTGACAGCGAGGACTCAAACAGGGGGCCTGCGTGTGATGCAGGGATGGGGCCAAAACTATCGGAGAGTGGGGTGCTGCCTGTAGAGCTTGGGGAGTCTAGCAGCAGTGACGAAGAGGACCCAGGGGAGCCTGTGCTCAGTGTGCATTCGTGCAGGGCTGCTCGAAGGAAAGAACAGCTGAAGCAGCATAGGCAACTCGGGAGTAAGGCTGGAAGGTGATGGCCCCTCCCATAAGGGATAAAAGCCAGCCTTCGGGGTTGGCTTCTTTGCAGGAAGCAAAGAAGTTTTTTCTACTCAAGAGTCCTCATTGAAGCCCTGCTTACTCTGGTTAGTTTTTTGAAACCTCTGCCTTTGGATATTTATCTGCAATTAGTCTTTTGTTCTTGGCAGCCTTTTGCAACCTTGAAAGGAATTGCTCTTATCTGGGACAATTAGCTTTGAATGACTCTTGGCTGTGAATGCACAGAATTCATAGTGCCACATTTAAAAGGTTTGCTTTTATACATACTTTGTGTTTGTTTGATTTGAACAAAGCTTAGGTCAGAACATTAAGTGAATCCAGGTTTCCCTTTGACAGAAGGTCGCAAAAGGGGATCGCATGACCTTGGGACACGGCAACTGTCATAAATGGGAACCAATTGCCAAGTGTTTGAATTTTGATCACATGATCATGGGGAGGCTGCAAAGGTTGTAACTGTGAAAAACAGACATAAGTCACTTTTTTCAGTGCCGTTGTAACAACTTCTTTTTTTGTGTTTAAAGATTAAAGGGTTTTATTGAAATGTTGAAACTAGCATCCTGCTGGTATGATGCAAGTTCTGTGCCTTTTAGCTATGCATGTGATCATCTATGTTGGAAAGGACAGAGTTTACATTGCATTGTCATAATTCAGGATTAGGGTTATGTCAGTGCCGTTGTAACTTTGAACTGTCACTAAACAAACTGTCCTTAGTCAAGGACTACCTGTGTAGGTAGTCCTAGACTTACGACTGTAATGGAGCCTGCCAATCATGGTTGTAAGTTGCAACTTCTTTTGCAGTGGTCATGAAGCAAACACCACCGTTGCTCGGCAAATTGATGGTTTGTTATGAGCCAGTTTTGCCAAAAGCCTAAAATACATGCCCGTTTTCAGCAAAACCATTGTAAAACATGGTTATGTGACTACGGGGGAGGGCAGCAGTCGTAACTTAGGAACTGGGTTGTAAGTACTCCCAGGGAACCCGGTTGCAACTCTGTAGGGTTGCTAAATCTTGTCATAAGTCAAGGACCACCTGTATGGACCTTGTGAGAAGGCTGTATAGATGGTGAGATTCTGAGTGAATACATTCTCCTGTTCTTTGTTTGCTTCTTTGTTTTCTATTTTCTATTTATAGCTTTTAATTGTTTTAATGGCTTTGTTCTCGTTGTTTTGATTGTTTTTGGTTTGTGTTATTTTAAATGTGTGCGCTGCCCAGAGGCACATCAGTGAGATAGACAGCTATATAAACCCATCAGGAAGATTTGGGATTTCTTTACAGACTTGATTTATGTCCTGCTTACAATCCCAGTCAGTGAAAGCACCCAGCTAGCCAGTCCTAGCTAATCTCAAAAAACAGAGCTGAGTCAGATCTGATCAGTTGGTGGGGAAAAGAGCAAAATAAGATTCACGTTGAGCAAACATCCCTCGTGCGTGCGAGAGCCAAGCGCCTTTTACCTGTTGCCAAGAAAACTCAAGTTTATATCTGCTAAATTACCAAGAGTCACCTTTGAATTGAGGGACTCTTTCAGACAGAATAAAAATACATGTATAGGTATATTCATGCAACAGGGATCCTGTGCAGCGTGACGGGTATGGAGAAGGGGTGCTTCTGAAATTTGGAATTCTAATTTATCTGATCTTATTTCGGAAGCAGAAGAGATGAGTTGTAATTTCAACTACTGTAGCAATAGCAATAGCATGTAGTGTTATTTATTTATTTTATTTATTTATTTGTCAAACATGTACAAGAAAACAAGTATAAGTATGAACACATACAAGAACAAAGGAAGTAAGTACAAATAAATGGGGACAGTAAGACAGGGAGAGTAGGCACACTGGTGCGCTTATGCAGGCCCCCTTTAAGGACCTTTTAAGAATGGGGTAAGGTCCACGATAGACAGTTTGAGGTTGAAGCTGTGCGGGGTTGAGGCTGTAACAACGGAGCGTGGTAGGGTGTTCCAGGTGTTGACCACTCTGTTGCAAAAGTCGTATTTTCTGCAATCGAGTTTGGAGCAGTTTACTTTGAGTGTGTATCGATTGTTTGCCAGTGTATTATTCTGGTTGAAGCTGAAGAAGTCGTTGACAGGTAAGAAGTTGTACCAGACAATTTTGTGAACTAGGCTTACATCGGACCGCAGGAGGCACAGTTCTGGATTGTCCGGGCCCAAAATTTTGAGCCTGGAGGCATAGGGAAATCTATTGTGAGTGGAGGAATGGAGTACTCATCTCGAGAAATACCTCTGAACCTACTCAATTGTGTTAAAGTCTGATATTCCGTGCAGATTATATTTGTAGTTCTATAATAACTGTCTGGTTTGGTCCAACAACCAAACAGGACAGGTCCAGATTTCAAGGGATAGTTAAGACTGGAGAAAAAACAATGGCAACCAGCCTGTCTTCCATTGAGAAACTGTATGTTGCATGGTCAGAAGGAAGGCTGAGTAAATAACGACAGTTCTGTCACATTCTGGACATAAATGTTGGTAAACCGTTTGTCACCAACTGCCCAAAGCGAAACGCGCATGCAAGCGTGTGCCAGAGCACTGGAAAACTGAAGACCAGCTGGCCAGTGTGCGCATGCCTGTTTTTTGGTTGTTTGGGGCCATTTGGGGGCTGTTTTCAGGCCGTTTTCAGGCCATTTCTTGGGCCAAAAATGGTCTGAAAATACCCCAGAAAATGGCCTGAAAACGGCTCAAAAATGGCCCGGAAAACAGCTTGGAAAACATTTTGGGGGCTGTTTTCTGGGCCTTTTTTGGGCCGTTTTCAATCCATTTTTTGGCCAATTTTGGCCTGAAAAATGGCCTGAAAATGACCAAAAACAGCCTGCAAAGGGGCCAAAAATGGTCCAAAAAACAAACAGCCTTTTGGGCAATTTTGGGGCCATTTTGAGTGCTGAGAGGGCTCTGCATGCCACCTCTGGCACATGTGCCATAGGTCCGCCATCACGATTTTAGGGTTTATTTCCCTAAACCTGTTCCTCAGCAGCAATCTGGGTCCTCATTATATTGACCTCAGAAGGATGGAAGGCTGAGTCAACCTTGAGCGGGTCAAGATCAAACTCCTGGCAGTGAGCAGAGTCAGCCTGTAATGCTACATTCTCACCACTGCGCCATCACAGCTCATGTGATCCCCTTTTGCAACCTTCTGACAAGCAAAATCAATGGGAAAGCCAGTGTCATTAACAACTGTGTTACTGACTTAACAAGTGCAGTGATTCCCTTAACAACTGTGGCAAGAAACATTGTAAATGGGACAAAACTCACTTAATAATTGTCTCACTTAGCAACAGAAATTTGAGGCTCAGTTGTGGTCGTAAGTCGAGGACGACCTCTATGTGGAAATTTTTAAAGCTAATTCAATTGCACCATTTTCTAGTGGAGGAGAGGGGGAAAAAACACTACACAGGGCAGAAATGACTTGTGTCTGCTTCATGTACTGTATCCTACTGGGACATGCATTAAAGGAAATTTTGCTCCACAAATATAAAAGATATTTTGGAGCCTCTGAGAGTTTTTTCCATCAGGTCATCCTGGATATCCCATCTGGGATATCTCATGTCTGTGTAGATATAAATTTACCAGGTTTATTTCTCTGGGAACTGCTGTACTTGACAGGGGTTACAGCCCTATAGTAGTTGTTCCTTTGGTCTTGAAAGCCGCCTAACCATTTAAAGATTTTGAGCATTTCAATTTTAATTAAAAGAGTTTTACCAATGGAAGCCAAAGGGAGAAAAAAAAATCCTTCAGTGGGGAAACAGAAGGGGGATTTCATCCTTCTGTACTGCAGGATGCTTGGATCTAGCAAACACCACTTAGGTACACAATGAATATGGTTTTCTGTGCCCCGAAGCTGTGCAGCAGTTTGGATTTGATCTCCCAAAAGTGCAAATTTGATTCGGCCTCTGCATGAAACCCAAAGTAATTGGTTTTTCAGGCAAAACCTCAGAGTCCCCTTAGCAAGGTTTATTAAAAAGAAATTGGAATTCTAAGAATTCCAGGGACAGATCTATTTCCTGTCAACAAGCAATATGCACCAAGTCCTTGACATACCACCGTTTGCTTAGTGACTGTTTGAAGCTACAATGCCATTGGAAAAATAAAAGACTTATGACTGCTTTTCACACTTACAACTGTTGCGGCATCCCTCTGGTGACATCTGCTGTGATTCAGTTAACAATGGTGGTGAGAAATGGTAAAATGGGGGCAAAACTCACGTAGCAACTGTTTTGCTTAGCAATGGAAATTTTGGGCTCAGCTAGGGTTGTAAGTTGAGGATTTACCTGTATCAAAAAGTACACTAAGGTGTGTAAAAAAAAAAAAAAGGCAGCATTCTGATTTCACTGTGATGGCTGCCATCTTGGTTTTTTTTTTTTACCCTATCTTATCAACACCTCCCTGCATGAGGAGATAGAAAGGGATTAGTGATCATTTCTCTTACCTGTCCTTTTGTTTTGGGACAGGAAGGGACTGTCTCAAGTTTTGCAGAGAGGAAAAGGACAGAGGTTAATGTCAGTGGTGGGCTTCAAAAATTTTAGCAAAGAGCTCTCTGTCTGGTGGCTGGGTGGGCATGGCCATGGTGGGTGTGGCCTAGTCATCCTCCTGCACCACGGCCGGTGCGGGGTTGTTTTTGCCCTCCCCGGGCTCCAGAGGCTTTCCTCAAGCCTCCAGGATGGTGAAAACAGCATCCCCGGGCTCCGGAGGCTCTTTGGAAGCCAGAAATGGGCCCATTTCCAGCCTTCTCAAACTTCTGGGAGGCCGGTTTTTCACCCTTCCTGAGCCTCTGTGCACATCCTATACTTACTTGCATCCAAAACCGGCCGCGTGGGGACTCCTGGGAGGGGAGGGGCAGGGTGGACAGGGCCAGCCAGGAGTGGGATTTAGGGGTTCTCCAAACTGCATACAATCTTACTTAATGGCTCTCCTGAACCCCTGTGAACCCCCAGCAACCCACCCCTGATGTTAGTCCTTCGAGGTAGTTCTTACAAGAAAGCACTACAATGAATTCTAGCTCTAGCTTTATTCTAAAGTTATGCTATACTAGCAGATTTTTTCAAGTCTGAAAATATTCCTTCCCTCCTTTCCTTTTATTCTCTGGAAAATAAGGAGGGTTCTTTCTGAGGTGCTTCCCATACCCCTTTTCCTTTTGTGGGCAGAACAGGTATTCCTTGACTTACGACCACAATTGAGTGCGCTTTGGGCATGCAACGACAAAGAGGTTAGCCATCACTACCCTATGCCATTTGAGACAAGTGGCTGCCCAGTCTCTTCTTAAAAGCTTCCAGTATTGGAGAGCCACAAATTCTAGTGGAAAGCCATTCCATTGATTGATTGTTCTCACTGTCAGGAAAGTTTTCCCTAGTTCCAGGTTGCTTCTCTCCTTAATTACTTTCTCTCCATTGCTTCTTCTTTCAGGTGCTTTGGAAAATAGGTTGGCCTCTTTCTTCTTTGTGGTATCCCCTCAAATATTGGAACATTGCTATCTTGTCATCCTGAGTCCTTCTTTTCATTAAACGAGACATACCCAATTTCTGCAACCGTTCCTCATATGTTTTAGCCTCCAGCTCCCTGATCATTTCTGTTGCTCTTTTCTGCACTCTTTTCCAGAGTCTTTGAAGTGTTCCCTTTCCTTGGTGTGCTCAGCTCATTCTGATTTTGCTTAAAGGTTGATCCAGGGCTAAAGGAGTCACCTTTTCTTCTGATTGAAGGATGGTTAGAAAGTCCCAACACAGCACCAGGAAGGACTCAGAAAAAGCCAAACCAAAAACAGACAAGAGATTGTATGCACCAAATCTAGATACTAAAAATGTACAATTATGATGGATCTGTGATTTCCTTTATTTGGAGAGTTACGTACAGGTTATTATTGATCAGTCATAATAGTTTGTGTGTGTCCATGTGATTCAAGTCTCAGTTTTGAGAACAATACTTCTGATCCTTGTCTGATTTAGGGGCGCCACCTCTGTGGTTTACAGCTGCGAAGAAAAAGGATCTCAAGTCCAGTATGCTGCCAAAATATTAAAGAAAACGGTAAGTGTAAATCTCTTACTTTCATCACACACATTTTTTTTTAACTGGCTTTGTATCCTGCCTTAATTTGTACTAAAATAAGGCAGCATACAGGGTGCTCCTTTGTCTGATTTTCCCCACAATCACTACCATATGAGGTGGACTGACCCAGAATCACCTACCTGGCTTTTATGCCTAAGGCGGGACTAGAATTCATAGTCACCAGATGATTGGCCCGAAATCACCTACCTGGCTTTCATGCCTAAGGTGGGACTAGAACTCATAGTCTCCTGATGATTGGCCCAAAATCACCAACCCCGCTTTCATGCCTAAAGCGGGATTAGAACTCATAATCTCCTGATGATTGAGTCCAAGTCAGCCAGCTGGTTTTCATGCCTAAGGAGGGACCAGAATTCACAGTCTCCTGGTGATTGGGCCAAAGTCACACTATGGGCTTTCATGCCTAAAGTGGGACTAAAACCCCAGGTCTCTTGACTTCTAGCCTGTGCCTTAACAACTAGACCAAACTGCCCCTCTAGTGCTTTTCTGTGTTCCTTACAAAATAGCCTAGGGGAGAATATGAAAACAGCGGAAAATGAATTATTTTCTTCAGTGAGGGATAACCAATCTCTCAAGAAATTAGCATAGCATTGTAAAAGCAGTGGCTGCTGGTCCAATTAGTTGAGAGCAGTTTACTCTGCATGGCAATATAGGTAATCCCCAACTTATGACCACAATTGGGATCAGAAATCCAGTTGTAAGTCATTGCAGTTATAAGTTGAGGCAACCATGTGACCAGATCTGGGTTTTTTGCCATTTTTCACAGTGGTCATTAAACGAACCAATAGCCTGGGTTTGAAATGAGGAGTCCTTGGACCATTTTTTTGCCAAAAAGCAGCAAAAATGTTGCAAATTGAAGCCAACTGAGGTATATTGCAGCTGGTCACAAAGACAAGCCAATTGCCAAGTGGCCAATATGTGGTCTCTGTCAGGGTTCCGGCAGTTGCCCTAATTAAATCATGAGTCTTGAGCCAAGCTTCAAAAGAATCCAAAAGATTTATTAGGAGTAACATGTCAGCATTAAATTCACGGCTGACAGATTTTCAAGGGCAGAAGATCCGGTAGCTTAGCTATAATCTTTGTAACATAAACGTGGAATGTACTTCTGGTTTTAAACTGCCAAACTGCTCCTTCAGATTTCCTCCCACCCTGTTTATGGCAATTCAAAAACAGGCATAGGAATGTTTTACGAGGTGACAGTCTCATTATTTCAGAGGGGGTGTGTGTGACATTTTACAATGGCCAGAAGTGTTTTTTGCAAGCCATAAAGCTCCCATTCCGAGACCATCGTAATTCGTTCCAAATGATTGTAAAATATAAACAAATTAACTCTCAGCAACATCTGCAAGTAGAAAGGATCAAAGCCCCTTTTATGGGCTAGTTTTGGATTGCAATGCTGTATTCGCCATCTTGTCTGTCATGATTCCCCACTATATGATGCTGATTGCTCCCCCAGTATTTTCCAATAAAAAGTTCTACTCCTCTAGCTGGCTGCCTGAATCATTTTTAAAGCAGAAATACCAATTCAAGTTTTCTCAGCCTTGGCAATTTTTAAATGTGTGGACTTCAACTCCCAGAATTTCCAAGGCAGCTGACTGGAGAATTCTGGGAGTTGAAGTCTTCACATCTGCCAAAGTTAAGAAACGCTGTAGTAAAAACTGAATTTCTATTACTGTATTCCCTGAGATAAGCCTCTCAGCTGATAAACTGAACGGCAAAATCATTACCAAAATCACAAGCAAATTTAATTTTCATTTACTTTAGATTCTCTGACAGCAACAGAATTGTTCATCTTCTCCACTCTGGTAATAACTTTTGGCTTGAAAATTGCATCATGCGTAAACTCTTAGTGATTTCCAGACATGGCAATTACCTATCTCCCAGAAATGCATTCAGCGAGAGATGGGAAACTGTAAACATTTACATCATCCTTAAAGCCTATGATTTAAAAAAAAACACTGTCCATGGATAAGTCAAAGTCAATTTTTAAAGTACATATGTACATAAATACATATATTTTATACATATATGTATAAATATATATATATATGCTCCTTTACAGCATATAATGATGGAAATGCACAACAGAATAAATAAAATAAGTTGAACCACTCAAACAGGTAATCCTCAACTTACAACAGTTTGTTTAATGACCTAAATTATAACAGCACCAAAAAAAGTGACTCATCACCTTTTTTCATATTTATGACGGTTGCAGTATTCCGGGGTCATGTGATCATCTTTTGTGACCTCCTGATAAGCAAAGTCAATGGGGAATCCAGACTCACTTAACAACCTGTTCTGTCCTAGGCCTTCCCCAAAAGCACTAAGTCAATTCTGAGTCCTGGCAAAAACCTCTTTTATTACATTAATGTGAATTTATTTCATTCACAGTCAGCCAACGGCTTGGCAAACAATCTTGCAAAGGTGTACTAATAAGCTCAGACCTTTATCAATCGAGGAACAATGCCCGGTAAATAGTTCCATACTCACTGCTGGTGGGGAATGGCTGGGTTATGCAGACAAATCTCCATGAGGCTGGAACAAACAAACGATGAACGAGCGAGTTGTTTCCTGCAAAAGCTCTCTCCCCTTTTATTTCTCTTTTAATCCTGATGGGAGGGGCCATTCATCGTCCACCTGTGGCCGTACTCCCACATCGACCCTGAGTTCTTAATTGTGCCTTCCTTTTGGCAGCTCTGCGCATGTGCAGGCTGGGAACCAGTTCCAGAAGCTCCCCCCACCTCACTGCTGTCCAAGCCCGAAGGCAGCTGATGACTGCCAGCCTGCCCTGGCCCCTTCTCTGCCTCTGACGCAGAGCCATCATCCAAGCCTTCAGCCTCCAGGGCTGGCCCAGGTTCCTTCCCAACCTCCTCACTGCTGTCTGAATCTGCTGCCAGCTCCGCCAGCTGCCGGCGGGCCACAACACAACCGTGTAAGTTAACAATTGCACTGATTCACTTAACAACTGTGAGGAAAATTCACTTAACAAACGTCTCACTTAGCAACAGAAATTTTGGGCTCAATTGTGGTTGTAAACCGAGGACTATCTATTAATCTTCAGAAGTCTATCTCAGTGAAATATTTTTGACAGTCTTGTAGTAATCTTCAATGGCAGCCCCACAAAGAATGCATTGTAGTAGTCAAGACACATCCAGATTAAAGAGAGAGCCATTATTGCTGGAGCTTCGAGGTCCAGGAAGGACCAATGCCTTTTACCTGATGACCTCGCAAAAGCTATGAGTCTAGGAGACATCCCCAAGACACAGAACTGCTCCTTTTAGGGAACTGCCAATAGTCCCTGGCTTATGCCCACAATTAGGATGATAATTTCCATTACTAATAAGGCGATTGTTAAGTGAGTTGCACCTGATTTTATGACTTTTTTCACTGTTCTTAAGCAAATCACTGCAGTTAAGTGAATCATAAGCAAATCTGGCTTCCACATTGTGTTTGCTAGTTGGAAGCAGCTGGGAAGATCTGGAATGGTGATTGTGTGATCCCAGAATACTGCAACCATCGTAAATATGTGCTGATTGCCAAACGCCAGGATTCAGATCACATGATCATGGGAATGTCATAAGTGTGAGGCCTGTTCATAAGACTTTTTTTTAATGCCATTAGAGCTTCAAAACAATCATTAAACGAATGTTGTAAGTCAGAGGTGTCAAACTCAATTTCATCGAGGGCCGAATCAGGATTGTGTTTGACCTCAGACGGCTGCGGGGTGGGTGGGTGTGGCCATGGTGGGTGTGGCCAACTCCACATCACTTGTGTCAAGGGCACCACTTTCCTGAGACCAGTGGTGGGATTCAGAATTTTTTGCTACTGGTTTTGTGGGCGTGGCTTGGTGGGCATGGTGTGGTTTGGTGGGCGTGGCTTGATTTGGCAGGCATGGCAAGGGAAGAATATTGCAAAATCCCCATTCCCTCTCCACCCCATTAACCTGCTTTCCAGTTCCGTTCTCCTGGGCAGGGCAACAAAAGGAGGCCCAGACGATCAGCTGGGACTCAATGGGAGGCAGAGAAGAGATGGGGGCGGGGCCAGTCAGAGGTGGTATTTGCCGCTTCTCTGAACTCAAAATTTCTGCTACCAGTTCTCTAGAACTGGTCAGAACCTGCTGAATTCCACCTTTGCCTGAGACGCTTCCCTCACATTATAATCTTCCTCCCTCCGTCTTAATTTTCCTTTCTTCTTTCCTTCTTTTTCCCTCCTTGCTGTCTTCCATTCTTTCCTTTTTTTCTTTATCTTTCCTCTTTCCCTTTCTCCTTTACTGTCCCTTCTTGCATGCTCAAATGCAAAAGGGGAAACATTTCTCCTTTTGTTTTGTTTTTAGTTTGTTTTGCTAGCCCTCTACCAGCAAAAGCATTCCTCCTCCTGCCCCTGAGCTCCGTTTTCACTGGCAGAGGCACCTTGGGCAGGTCCTTTACTGTTTCCAGGCCAGCCAGATCTAAAGCCCCTGTCACACTGCAGCAACGGATGGAAAGAGGATGTAAAACGGAGAAAAACACTTACCATCCGTTGGTTAACGCGATGCTTCCATTCTGTACTCACTGCCTCCGTTTTGCTTCCTCTCTATCCGTCCAGCATCCGTCTATTGACATTTCATCCGCTCAGAAGGTTTTGAGCTGCTCAAAGCTTTTGAGCGGAAAATGTATCAAACGCGTCCGTTCTGCATCCGCTAGGCATACGGGGGACATCCGTTCTCCATCCGTTGTCATCCGTTACGCATCCGCTATATCCGATAGGCATCCGCTGCGCATCCGCGCAACTCGAATCCGCTCCAGCGGTAAACGGACGCAGGGAGGAAGCGGAACGGACGCGGAATGGACGTGCAGCGTTAGTAGCACGGACGGAGAAAGGATGAAAGCGGATGCAGCTCGCAAAGAAAGCATTTTAAACGGAAAAAACGTTCGCAGAGGGGACCTATCTCGGATATTAAGGATGTCTAGAGGATGCCTAGAGGATGCAAAAGGATGCTTCCATTCCGCATCCGCTTTCCATCCGCTCTGCGTCCTCCCCCCATCCGTTCCTTTCCGTGTTATCCGCTCTATTTATGCAAATTTTTGCCCCTTTTGAGAGCGGATAACAACGGATGGAACATTTTTCTCGTCCGCTGTGTCCTTTTTACAAACGTTTTGCATCCGTTGGGCAGTGTGACAGGGCCTTAAGCTTTGAGTTTGACACCCCTGTTGTAAATCAAGGACTGACTGTATGACCTGGGATGATGATTGATGATGATGATAACAATAGCAATAACAACACAAGTAATAGCAGTTTTAATAATTTATTAAATGTATATGCCCAATTCTCAATGACTCTAAGCATTTTACAATTGTTAAACCATTTAAAAACAAAGAACAGTGCAAAAGACACAAAACCAGCATCATATAAAAATACAGGGGGTTTTCTCTTACTTACAACCATTAGTTTAGTGACCATTTGAAATTACAACATCACTGAAAAAAAGTCCTCAAACTTATAACCACCACAGCATCTCCACAATCACGTGATCCAAACTTGGGCATTTGGTAACCAGCATGATTTACGATGGTTGCAGTGTGTTGGAGTCATGTGATCACTGTTTGCAACTTTCCACTGTTTGCAATACCAGCCAGGGAAATTTAATGAGTACAGCCAGGTTCACTTAATGGGCTCCTGGTTCATTTAACAATTGTAGTGATTCATTTTAACAAGCATTGCAAGAAAGTTATAGAAAGAAATACAGCTCATTCATTAGTCTGGCATCTGCACTGCATATCAGACATTAATACAATTGAGCGAGTCCAGAAGTATTTCACGAGGAGTACTACACTCCTCTGCTCACAACAGAATACCCTCCTGTACATCACCAGGCTTGAGATTTTGGGCTTGGACAACCTTGAACTAAGCCACCTATAGTTAGACTTAAGCATAGCACACAAAATTATCTGCTACAATGTCCTATCAGTCAATGACTACTTCAGCTTCAACCACAATACAAGAGCACACAACAGGTACAAACTCAATGTAAACAGCTTCAAACTTGATTGCAGAAAGTACGACTTCAGCCACAGAGTGGTCAGTGCCTGGAATGCACTACCTGACTCTGCTGTTACATCCTCTAACCCCCACTCCTTTAACCTCAAACTAACCACTATTGACCTCACCCCATTCCTAAGAGGTCTGTAAGGGGCATGCATAAGTGCACCATCGTGCCTACCATCCCTGTCCTATTGTCCACATTTATTCGTACCTATCTCCTGTATTCTTACTCATATCTATACTCATATCTATACTTATATCTATTACCTTGTAAAGCGATTGACAAATCAAATCAAATCAAATCAATCAAACAATCAATCAATAAAATAAAGTTCATAAAATCAGGCAGGGTTCACTGAACACCTGTCTTGCTTAGCAATGGAAATTCTGGTCTTAATTTTGGTTGTAAATTGAGGACTTCTTTTATTGTATAATTGTATATCATCAGCATCTTCATGGTAATTCATTGCAAGCCCACAGGTGAGTTTGAGAATATGGTGGCTGCAAAATCCTACATGGAGGCCAGGTGGGGAAAAAGTCAAAATTGAATTCATAACCTCACAATCACAATCATCATTTTGACTTTTAGACACCCCTCTCCCACTACAGATGCCCCAAGACTCTGTGTAATTTCTCCAGGATACTCTGGCTTCAAATGTCATTTTAAAACAACCAAATCTTATTCTACTAAATTAATTAGCAAAAAAGAAGCACATGTTTACAACAGAAATAACAGAAATATATTCCGTTAATGAAATAACTTCAAACTTAATACTTTTTTAAAAAAGATTAAAGAGCCTGGCAGATTATATTCGAAATGAATGTTGCTTATATTGTTCAAAAATCATCTTTCTTGTTCTCTTACTAGAAAGAGAAGCTTAATTCACATGATGATAAGCCAGCAATCCATTCTGTAAACCATTTTTAGATTTTTTTTTCTTCCAATATTTGCAGGTGACTCACCCAACCTTTTGGCTTCCAAAATCCAGAGTTCTCAGTATCTTATTAAATTACAAATAATGAAATATAGTACTATAGAGAATCACAGACGTGACCTTGGAAAATGTACACGATAGCGGTACATGATTTAATCCCAGGACAGAAATAGAACATTAGAAACAAATTTAAAGTGACTCTGCCTTAACCTTGTAGAAGGAGGGAAGAAAAGGGGAAATCCTACCAGGCTTCCAAAGATCCTGTTATGACCAATAGTCCTCATTTAACTGATCGCTTAGTGACTGTTTGAAATTACGACAGCCTTGTAAAAAGTGCTTGTAAAAAGTGCTTTAAGGCCACTAAAGTACTTCTGACTTTTGCAGAACGTTGCACCCCTCCCCCCACACTTGCAGTTACATGTTCACAATCAGGGTGTCACACTTACAACCAATTGTCAAGTGCCCCACAATCATGTGTTCACTATTTGCAATCTTCTCTGCTGGCTTCCCCAAAAAGTCAATGGGGAAACCAGTGGGAAAGATTGCAAGCTGATGGTGTCTGCCAAGAGGACTCCCTCTCATCTTTTGGAGCTAGCTGAAAGTGGTCCCTGCCAATCCATGCCTGCTTGGATCTCAGCAGCCAAAATCTGAGCAGATATGAAGCTCAAAATCCCTCTTGAGAGCTGAATGGAAGGATGCAGAGAAATTTCTTATTGGTATTTAGCAGCTGAGGACTTGGCAGCGCAGGAAAACAAGAGCCAAGGTTCAGATCCGTGTATCTGCCATTCTTCAATGGAAGAAGAAGGGGAGGGGGAGTTGGTACAAGTAATCCTTTTTGATGTAACCTGATATCTTAAGTCTTGTATTGAATCTGTATAACTTGCATATGATATACAAGTGTGGACTGGAGCCCAGATGCCTGGAAACTTGTCACCTCTTGGAGAGATAGCAAGAGGAGAAGGGTCCATAAAAATTCCAGCTCTGAAAGAAACTTCCTGGGAAACTTTTCTCAACTTTTTTTTCCAGAAAACCAGGAGTGGAAATTAATATGTTGCTTCTTTGTATTGACGAAATCCACATCAGACTAAGGGGAGGAGTTCTAACTCCCTTTATCTATGCTGTATGCCTGGAGGCATATTAGACCCTGCTTCGACTAATACCTGGATAACTTCATTTTCACAATAAAGAATTCCTTTTGAAATACCCAGCTTTCAGAAATTCATTCCTATCATTTAAAGGGGAGAGTCTGGGCCTCACACAAGGACTTAATAGCTGACCATCAACACCCCAAACAACAAATTAACAGCCACACACAACCAGGCACCACATAAATACCATGCATAAAATAGTCCAAGTTCCAGGAGAGATGGGCTCCAGCACCAGTCTGCAAGCTCAGAAGACTAAAGCCAAAGGTGCTTTTTTTTTTTTTTTTTCAGAAGGCAACTGGACTTTCTTGTTTTTTTTCTTTTGAAGATGTTTCACTTCTCATCCAAGAAGCTTCTTCAGCTCTGACACAGGATAGTGGGGAATGGAAGACACACATCCTGTCAGAACTGAAGAAGCTTTTTGGATGAAAAGTGAAACGTCTTCAAAAGAAAAAACAAAGTTCAGTTGCTTCCTGAAAAAAAAAAAAAAAGCACCTTTGGGGCAACCATGACCTGGATGACTGAGAATCTGTACAAACAGAAGATTAAACCTCTGGTCCTGATGACCAACCCCAATTGGATCCTATAATATCCTGGGACATATATTTTTGCCTTCATTTGATGCAGAGAAAGACCCCAGCACCATGCCTGCTTGAACCTCAGCAACTGTAATCATGCATGTACCTCAAAATCCCTCTCTCCTCACTTTTATGGAGAGCCACACACAGAGGTAGGGAGAGAAGGACTTTAAGCAGAGGTGCTATTCAGCAGGTTCTGACCAGTTCTGGAGAACCGGTAGTGGAAATTTTGAGTAATTTGGAGAACTGGCAAATCCCACCTCTGACTGGCCCTGTCTATTCTCTGCCTCCCGAGTCCCAGCTGATCAGCTGGGTCTTCTTTGGTTGCCCTGCACAGGAGAATGGAGCTGGAAAGCAGGTTAGTGGGGAGGGGAGGGAATGAGGATTTTGCAGTATCCTTCCCCTGCCATGCCCACCAAGCCATGCCCACAGAGACCGGTAGTAAAAAAATTTGAATTCCACCACTGATTTTAAGAGCCATACATGCTATAAACGTGTTCAAAATCCCTCCCTCCCTACAACTCCATAAGCAGAGAGAAGGATTCTGTTTACTTAATGACCCATGAGAACACTTAATGACTGCAACAGTGATTGTGGTCATGTGGGCATCTTGCTTAATGACCTCTTTGCTCAGCAACCAAACTCGTGCGTTTTTCTTAGCTGTTGTTAGCGCTTAAGATAGGCCAGATCAGGGAACAATAGCATATTAGAACTCTACTTCTATTTCTAGATCTACATAGATAATTCTCGCTTAATGATCCCAATTGGAACAATGAACTAATTCTTCCAAACAGGTGTTTTTGGCCAGAAACCAGCAAAATTGTCACAAATTGTGGAACTCTAGTGAGTTAGGATATATAGATATCTTCGCTTAATAACCACAATTGTCCCAATTGTGGTCTTTAAGTGAGGACTACCTATGTAGTCTAAGTCATAAGATGCTCTCTAAGTTCTAACATGCTCTGTGTTTCCTGACCTGGCCTACCTCAAGGGACTGATAACAGCCACGAACAATGAATGATGGTTAAAAGGAACATCTAAACATCTAAAAGGAAGGTGATAGCAGTGTCCCAATATCTCAGGGGCTCCCACAAAGAAGAGGGGAATCAAACTATTCTCCAAAGCACATGAAGGCAGAACAAGAAGCAATGGGTGGAAATTAATCAAAGAGAGAAGCAACCTAGAACTAAGGAGAAATTTCCTGACAGAACAATTAATCTGTGGAACAACTTGCCTCCAGAAGTTGTGAATTCTCCAACACTGGAAGTTTTTAAAAAGATGTTGGATAACCATTTGTGTGAAATAGTGCAGGGTTTCCTGCTTAAGCAGGGGATTGGACTAGAGGATCTCCAAGGTCCCTTCCAACTCTACTATTCTATCTTTGGGGAGGTATCGAAAAAATCAAGATGGCAGCCAAAACTGATTGAAACCCATCCTTCTTTTTATAGTGGTTGAACCTGCCAGCTTGACTTTTTTGACTCCTCCCCTGATCTTTAACGCAAAGAGAATGATTTCAAGTCGTATTACAAGTAGTCCTCAACTTACAACAGTCCATTTAGTGACCAAAGTTACAGTGTCACTGAAAAAAAGTAACTTATGACCATTCTTCACACTTATGATCACTGCAGTATCCCCATGGTCACATGATCAAAATTCAGATGCTTTGACAACTGACTGATATTTATTTATTTTTTATAAAGAATTTTTATTTTTAAAAACCTACACATACAAAACATAAAAACATAAAACCATCTTCCATTTTATATACATACAGTGTGTCAGTTGATTGCAAATCTTTTGTTCTATCCTTTTGTAGTCATTTACTCACAATTTATATCAGTTTTCACATTGTTGAACTAACATATGCTTATATTCATCAGTTTTTACTCATCCATGACTAAACTATTTATTCCATCATTTTATATGAGATGTTCCAAGTTTTATCTTAAAATTTATGTTATACTTTCAACCGGTGGTTATATATGGTCTATATTATGTTTTATATCAATCTATCAAATTTCTATCACAAAATTATCTTGTCTATTACATTACCATGCCTCTTTATCCAACCATTGATGAACAAATCCCATATCATATAAAATGACTGACTGATATTTATAACGGTTGCAGCATCCTCATGGTCACGTGACCAAGATTTGGATACTTGGCAATTGACTCATATTTATGACTGTTGCAGTGTCCCCAGATCATGTGAATGCATTTTGCGAACTTCTGACAAGCAGTCAATGGGGAAGCCGAATTCACTTAACAACAATTTGCCTAATTTTGCAACTTTCTGACAAGCAAAGTTAGTGGATAAGCCAGATTCACTTTACAAGTGTGTTACTAATGTGAAAACTGCTGTGATTCAATTAACTGTTACAAGAAAGATCGTACAATGGGGCAAAATTCACTGTTTCTGTTGCTTAGCAACAGAAACTTTGCGGTCAATTGTGGTTGTAAATCGAGGCCTAGCTGTATTTACTGTTAAGTAATGCTAACATAATAGCCAATGGGGAAAGCAAAGGTCAGAATCTGGGAAACTATGACTTCTAGTGTGGCCTTAAAAGCACAAAGACAGCTGGGTGTCTCTGGGCCAGTCATTTTCTCTCAACTAGGAAGTAGGCAATGGCAAAATCATTTCTGAAAAACCTTGCCAAAAAAAACTGCAGGGACTTGCCCAGATAGTCTTCCTTTTCCTCAACCCTAGCATAACCCAGTACAGGTAGTCCTTGACTTACAACAGTTCATTTAGTGACCGAAGTTACAACGTCCCTGAAAAGTTAATTATGACCTCTTGTCACACTTACGACCGTTGCAGCATCCTCATGCTCACGCGACCAAGATTTGGACACTTGGCAACTGACTCATATTTATGACGGTTGCAGTGTGCCCAGATCATGTGAACGCATTTTGTGACCTTCTGACAAGCAAAATCAATGGGGAAGCCAGATTTACTGAACAACCGGGTTATTAACAACAAATGCAATGTTTCACTTAACGACTGTGGCCAGAAAAGTCATAAAACGGGGTGAAACTCACTTCACAAACATCTCACATAGCAACATAAATGTTTGGCTCAATTATGGTCATAATTTGAGGACCACCTGTATAACAACATTATTGTAAATGTTATTCTTTGCAGATTGACAAGAAAATTGTCAGAACTGAAATTGGAGTTTTGCTGAGGCTCTCCCATCCAAACATTGTAAGTAACTGTTCTCTGTAGTATTTAAAATGGTAAGCTTGCATTGGTAATCAATCACATTTAGTTTGCTTTTGTGACACATTGAGGTTTTTTTTTTTCCCATCTCCTGATTTCCTGTTACCGAGCATCCAAAATACAGTTATGTGACTGTTGGAAAGTCCAGCTGTGAGAACTTCAAATCTGGGCCATAAGTAACCCTGGGGAGGTCCGTCACAACTCTGAACAGTCACTAAGCTGTAGTCCCAACAGTTGCTTTATTCTTTCCTCACAGAGAGCTTCTTCAGCCACTGTCTCTTTTTGGGTTCATACACTGTCTCTTTTTGGGTTTAGATAACATTTATTGTCATGTTTTCCTATGGGCATACTGGCACACATTAAAAATAAAATTCTGTTACCTGCTTTCAAAAGTGTATACATACATCGCACACATATGCACATGCTATATACATACATACATATACAGACCCATACATATAAATGCATGCAGGAGTGGGATCCGACTGGTGTAACTACCGGTTTGATGGCTATGTGTCGCGCGCACATGTGTGCTTCATGTGCATGTGCGCCAGATGAGTGCGTGCAATTAACAAACTGCTGAGCTATCCAGACAGCTGAGCAGCGCTGCACATGTGTGCGCAGCGTTTGAAAAAGCACTTCTTCTCTGCTTTTCCAACCACTGCTGTGCCGCGCAAAGCAGCTGAGGTTGAAAAAGCAGGAAATAAAGGACAGGTAAGATCCTGGGTGGGTGGGTGGGCCAAAACAGCAGCAAACACAGAACTGGTTTTGTGTCTGCTGCTCTTCAGAGCTATTGGTTCTACAGAGCCTGACAGAACCGGTAGAATCCCACTCCTGAATATATGTATTCATACATACATACATGCATGCATGCATGCATACATACATACATATGTAATATAATGTATATATTAATCACTGTCCATTTTTTGCACCACTTCCAGCTCTAAAGTACAATATTCCTGTTCAGTCCAAGAGACCATAACCTTCCTATATTATGGCTTTATTAAATTGGCATTTCTATTATCAATTCCCTTCTTAATTATTCCGAATATGGAATCCTTTTTAATACATTGCAAGCCACGCAGAGTCACATGACAGCAAGATGGGCAGCAAATGAATTTAATCAATAAATAAAATATAGCTGAATTTTCATTTAGATGTCCACTATAACACCAAGATCATGATCATCCTGTCTGCTGTCTTCATCCATCTATCCTATCCTATCCTATCCTATCCTATCCTATCCTATCCTATCCTATCCTATCCTATCCTATC
>BLBF01000042.1:25746922-25814057 GCA_015471245.1 Laticauda colubrina | reverse complement strand
TCCTATCCTATCCTATCCTATCCTATCCTATCCTATCCTATCCTATCTATCTATCTATCTATCTATCTATCTATCTATCTATCTATCTTCTATCCATATATTAATGTATCATCAGATAGATACATCATCTATTTTTCTAACAATCATTTATCTTCTATCATCTTTTTAATCATCTCTGTCTCTCTCCATCCCTCTTCTTTAGCAAAGTGATTGATTCTATGCAGGGCCCCTGAGAATATACCAAACACTATGAATTTCTTTTTCCTACATAGTTTCCAATCTACCGTAGTTTCTTGCACGAACAGTAAAATCTCAGCTTTTCTTTGTTTTTTGTTTTTAAAATCAAGGTTGTTTTTTCTTCTCTATACAAATTTCTTTGTTTGTTTTAAGTTCCATTAAAAAAAGAGAGAGGATGAGAAACTTCATTTCATTGTTTACCCTTGTGATGTGTAATTTTCCCTTCTGCTGCCAGTGTTCAGCTGATAGGAAGTGATAATAGGATTGCAAACTTTTGAAGTTAATAAGAAAAAGATTGCAGGGCCATGTATTAGAAGGAAGCATTAAGCCTTTTCCTGGTGTGACTGGTATTGTAGGATCATTGAATGGAGCACCATGAGCTGGGAAAGTAATGATTAAAGTGGTATGAAATTCACAGTGTCACTAACATCTTAAGAAACTATTATGGAACAATTTTCTGGGAGGGGAGGAAGGGTTAGCCAGAAAGAAAAAAATTGAAAGGTGGTTGCAAATATTTCTGTCTCCCTAATAGGCTGTGGTTGTGGTTCATTGTATTGTCATAAAGAATACAAAAAGCTGTGGTTTCAGGTTGCCTGGACAGCTGGGAATCTTTCAGTAATCTTGTGATTTACTTCCTTTGTTGCTAAGCCTAAGCCTCAAAAAATTAAACCTTTTGACGTCTATTTAGTATATTTAGGTCAAATGTACAATATTCATGGACTGTATATTTATAATAAATATAAAAATGTATGACGTATTTACTGACTAAAAACTCATCAAACATGCTTCCAGGCAACATTTTTAAAAAAATGATTTATGCCTTCCATTGATTTTTGAGTTACAGTTATGCAGTGTGTATAGTGCTTCCTAGAAGCTGTGTGTATGGCTGTTGGTTTCAATTGTATTGAAGAGGTGGTATTCAGCAGGTTCTGACCAGTTCTGGAGAATCAGTAGTGGAAATTTTGAGTAGTTTGGAGAACTGGCAAATCCCACCTCTGACTATTCTCTGCCTCCCGAGTCCCAGCTGATCGCCTGGGTCTCCTTTGGTTACCCTACACAGGAGAACAGAGCTGGAAAACAGGTTAGTGGGGTAGGGAGGGAATGGGATTTTGCAGTATCCTTCCTGTGCTGTGCCCACCAAGCCATGCCCACAGAACCGGTAGTAAAAAAATTTGAATCCCACCACTGTTGTACTGAGTCTTTTTTTTTTTTTGTCCTCATAATACACTACGTTGTTCTTTCCAACCAATACCTTGCAATGATCCACAGCTGATGATGGATTACAGGTAGACCTCGAGTTAACAACCATAACTGAACCCAAAATTTCTGGTTGCTTAGCAAGGCCATGACTTCTGCCCCATTTTATGACTGTTTTTTGCCACAGTTGTTAAGTGCAGTTCTTAAGTGAGTCATGTGGTCATTAAATGAATCCGGCTCCCCACCCCATTGGCTTTGCTTGTTGAAAGCCGGCTGGGAAAGTTAGAGATGATGATCACATGACCCCAGGAAACAATGCAACTGTCATAAATACAGGCCAGTTGTCAAATACCTGAATTTTGATCACATGACCATGAGGATGCTGCAGTGGTCATTATTTTCAGTGCTGTTGTAATTTTGAACAGTCACTAAGCAAATGGTTGTAACTCAAGGATTAGCTGTCAAGTTGGTGTCGACTCTTAGCATCTACACAGAAATCTCAACCTGGCCCATCACAGCACTCAACATCACTGTAACAGAGTCCTTCTACTTTGCGGCTTGTCCTCGTTTTCTTCTCTTTTCTTCCAGCTTTCTCAGAATTAGAGCTTCCACTAAAGAGCCGAGCCTTTGCTTAATGCATCCATCTCTATATATAAAAGCGAAATATCATTCATGCATCATCACAAAATCTCTACAACTGTAGAGCCTACAACTTTGAAATTTGGCACGTTCCTCTTGGCTTCTAGGTGCTTACTAAGAAAGGATTTGTCAAAATGATGATCAGAGCATTAGTATTTCCTATATTATTATTAACATGCTCTGATGCTAAGGAGTTCTACTCCCCCTCCCCACCTGAAAAGAAATCTATCCCAAATGCAAAACACAAGCAGAGGAGAGGAGGTTCAGTTTCAGTTTCACAGCACCAAGCAGCTTCAGTACAGAACAGTTGAGCATGCCCAGGCTCCTTGCTGTCTCCTTGCTCACACAGCAAATACTGTTTCAGTTTTCAAACAGCGCTCAATTCTCTCATATTGACAGGACGCTCGCCAGATAAATACCGATGGAAGCTTGTAGGCTGAGACACAATTCTTCCCCTTATTTTCCTCCCCAAAAACTAAACCTGATCACATAGTTTTATAGCGAACCATGGGTATAGAGCTAGTAGTACAATAATTTGCTCATCTGTGCCATGAGTGAGACCTCTAAATTGGTTTGGTTGATGATCCAATCTTGTCCATAATAGGCTAAATTCAAAAGTATCAACCCTCTTCCAATTCCACTTCTTCAAAATCCAATTTTTGTTTCCATAATGGGTGACAGTAAATAGTGTTGCTTGCTTTAGGTGTTTACAGGTAGTCCTCGGGTTATGACCATTACAGAGCACAGATTTTCTGTCATATATCATGACAGTCAAGTCAACCATGTTACCAACCTGATTTATATATGTGTGTGTGTGTGTATGCATGTATATATATATATATATATATGTTTTTTTAAGTTATCGCGGGTACTTACATGTGTGCTGTTCAGCTTCCTTCGGGTATTATCCCACGTCATTGTAGTTCTGTTAAAGTTGTAGCAACGTTTCAGCAGAATCTCATCTGCCATCATCAGGCTTCTGTATTGAGTTTGTATGTGGGTCAGGCTATCACAGCCGTTAGTTTTAAATTTGAGGCTAGCCTACTATTGTCCCAGGATGTTTTTTTCTACATCCTAATTGGTTGGGAGTCTTGGTCTGTGTTTATTGGTCTTGGAGTTTGTTTGATTGGTGTTTCTGGTTTCTTCTGTCTGTTTTGTGGCTTTTATTGGCTGGCAACACTGTGTTCCTGTGTTGGAAGCTTTCAGTGCAGCTTGGCTTTGAGTAAAAGGATGGTTATCATCTATTAGGAAGCTGGGTTTCATCTGGGTGCCTGGTTGGGGTGTGTTGGAGCTGGAGGTATCAGGGGGAGTTTGCCTGGCTTGTGGTGTAGAGATCTTTCTATTTGAGAGTGCAGGCTTCCAAATGATTGACAGTCTGGTGGAATCATCTCTTCTATTCATGCTTTCAGGTCTTTTTTCACGAACTCAATACTGCCTGATGATGGCAGATGAGATTCTGCTGAAAACGTTGCTACAACTTTAACAGAACTACAATGATGTGGGATAATACCCGAAGGAAGCTGAACAGCATATATATATATAATTTAAAAGCACTACAATGACGTGGGATAATACCCGAAGGAATACATATATGTATATATATATATATATGTAATATATACATACATACATATACACAGGTATGCAGGTATTGGCATGTTCGGATCTTTTCCCGTGTAAGATTGAGAGTATCTTGGCAATGTTTAGATGAGATCCCACTCGCCATCTTCAGGCTGGTGCTTTCGGCATTGTGCTTGTGTGAGCAAAGTGTGACTGGAGCTGCCGTCTCCCTATATATGCTGCTGGGGTGGTTGGCTGTGTTGTCATTTCTTGATTGGTTGATGTAGTTGATGTTTGCAGATTGGTTGGCTTTTTCCGAAGAACATGTGTGGCTCAGGTATTGGCTTGGTGTCTATCAGCCTCTGTGTTTTAATGACCTGGATAATGGGCTGTGTGATGACCTTCTCAGTTCTATTGTTTTGACATCCTGGGTCTTGTGCTGTAATCTCCTGGGTCGTAATGACCTGGGTTGTGGGCTGTGTGATGACTTTCTGAGTTCTATTGTTGTGACATCCTGGATCTTGTGCTGTAATCTCCTGGGTCGTTGGCTGTGTTGCAACATCCTGAGGTTTTGTGGTGTAACCTCCTGAGTTCTGTGATGTGATATCCTGAGTGGGTGGCTGTGATGTGATGTCCCAGGTTTTGTTTTGGCTCCAAGTTTGAGGCCTGGATATGTGTTCATGGCGTGTGTCCGTTTGCTTGGTTTGGGGGTCAGGGTGTGTAGCAACTGGTGATGCAGCCGTGGTCTGGTTTCTGGACAGTGGTTGTCTTTCGTCTATGGGATGGGTTTGGGTTTGAGTCTGGTGAGGGAGAATGGTGGTGGTGTCATATGTTGTTTTGGATCCGGTGTTGGTTTTCTTGGCTGGGACTCGTTTGTTGATAAAGGCTAGTTTCCAGATGTCTGGTAGGCAGGAGGCATCGTCCCATTTATTCATGTTATGGGGGTATTTCTCTATTTCGATGGCTTCCCTGATTATTCTCTTGCTGAAGTGTTCAATATTGGAGACTAATTTGGTTCCCTCAAAATTAATTTCATGTCCTGTGGCTTTAAGGTGCTGGAAAAGGGAGGAAGTATTTTCTTCTTTTCTGATGGCATTCTTGTGTTCTGCGATGCATGCATTTATTCTCCTGTTGGTTTGTCCAATGTATGTGGCTGGGCAATTGTTGCATGGTATTTCATAAACTCCTTGGTTTTCTAGCTGGCTCTTGTCTTTGGGGTTTCTTAGGATGTTGGCTATATTTTGGTCAGTGCCGAAGGTTGTCCTGATATTGTGTTTGAGGAGAATTTTGCTGGTGTAGGGGAGAAGGGCGATACCATTGTCCTGTTCTGTGTCTTGGTTTCTGGGCGGTGTCTCCCTTAGGATTAGGTTGGTAATTGTGCTTCTTTGGAATCAATTGGAAATTAATACGTTAGTGAAGGTGTGTAATTCTGTTCTCAGGTGGTCTTTGTCAGCTGGGCATTTGGTTCTGGAGATGAGGGTCTTGGCTATGGAGTTGATCTGTGCAGGGTGGTGATGGGATTGTGTGATTAAGTAGCAGTTGGTATGTGTTTTCTTCTGGTGGATGGTATGTCCTAGGGAGCCATTGGGTTTTTTGTAAATTAGGATGTCCAGGAAGGGAAGCAGAAGCCAACAACCAACTTCCAACAAAGGTCATTAAGTGAATACAGTGATCATAAAGCAAACATAACAATCATTAAGCAAATATCATGGTCTCCCATACAATCACTCTCCTGAACAGATAATTCCCATAGCACTCTCTTATGCCTAAGGATATCTAAGCATGTAATAGGACTATATTACTATTACCCTTCTCATCTTTCCTATTACCTACTCCTGTTTGTATCTTATGATTTATTATTTTGTTGCTTATATATACACTGAGAGTTTATGTACTGGAGACAAATTCCTTGTGTGTCCAATCATACTTGGCCAATAAAGAACTATTCCATTCCATTCCATTCCAAACATATTATCAGAAATTGACTTGATTGCCAAAAACCAAAGTGAGATCTCTTGATTGCAGGGGGCAACCATTGAACTTTGAATCTGGGTCATAAGTACATTTTTGAGGAGTATGTTGTAACCTTAAATGGTCGCTAAGTAAATTGTTGTATGTCAAGGACTACCTGTATATAAAACCTTCCTGGGCTGTATGCAGACCTTCACTTAGTTTTCCACAATGTCTTTTAAGTTTATTTCTTGCAGTGTCTCTTATACACCATTGTTCTGGGTTAGAGCAGAAATTCCACTGAATATTATTTGTGGTCTCCCAGTAGACTACAATATTATTTGTAGTCTCCACAGCTGGTAATTCAGTTTGGACTTTTCAATATAAATTAGCCGTTTCTTTTAAAAAATCAAATCAGAACAACTTATGTGTCTGACTCATTATTGGTGAGAAAATTATGCAATTTGCATCTGAATGAAAACTGATCTAATATCAGCTTTTTGCAGCAAAATTCCCAAAATAAAACTGAATCATCATTTTAAATTCCCAGCTCTCCAAATGTGCCAGGTTACAAAGAACATTTGAGAAAAAAGGGGGAAAAACTGTTAGGGAAAATTGTTTGCAAAAGAGAAAAAAAGGCAAAAAAAATGTGTATAAAGCTAATAGAACAAAACAGAATAGAATTCTTTATTGGTCAAGTATGATTGACCAATAATCATAAATCATGATTATAATCATAAAAATACATCTTATGTTTAGAGAAAGTGTATGACATATAGCCCTTCACTTACAACCATTTTAGTGACTGATTGAAATACCATGGCACTGAAAAAAGTGACGTATGACCAGTCCTCATACTTAGGACTGTCACAGCATCTTCACAGTCACAGGATCAAAATTTGTGTGTTTGGCAATTGGCATGCATTTATTCCTGAGGTCATGAAATTGCTATTTGCAATCTTCCCAGCAGGCTTCCAAAAAGCAAGGCCAATGGGGAAAGCTGCATTTGCTTAACAATTCCATGTTTCACTTAACAACTGCAGCGATTCACTTAACATCCATGCCCAAAAAGCAGGTGCGACTCACTTAACAACCAACTTGCTTAACAATAGAAAATGTGGTCCCCATTGTGATTATTAAGTTGAGGCTGACCTGTACTATGGATAGAGATTTTAGTGTAGTTTTGAAAATATTCTTAATTTCAACCCAAAGGTCACAATGAACTTGCAAAATTGATAAACCTCAATTTGCCAACCTCTAATGTGGACACATATAAAGTCATAAAATCAAGCAGATTGAAATTTCTTTCCACATGATATCTTTGAATGGACAGTTGTCAGTGGTGTCTGGGCATGCAAAAGTGTAAATTGCTTTTTCCTCATTTCTGCAAAGCTTTTAGATCAAAGTTATTCATCCTTCTTCATTTCTTCCCTCTTGCTTTTAGATCAAACTCAAAGACATCTTCGAAACCCCCACAGAGATCACGCTGATCCTTGAGTTGGTGACAGGTGGTGAGCTGTTTGACAGGTAACACAGGAAAAACCTTGGCTTAATTGGCAGATTCTTAATTAAGGATGACTAATTGAACAAAGAAAAGGAGAGTAATTTGTTACCATGGGGAAAAGATATGTGGGACACAGGAAAGGTGCTTGGTTTAATTCACAGCCAATCTCTAAACTCTAATTTCTTAGCTTGCCTTCTATCCTGTTGCTTTCTGACTTTAGCTCTTGCTGAAAATGGAGATAGTTTATTTTTTATACATACAGAATTGATGGACATAAATATGCCTGCACCAGCCAGGTTTCCTTGATTGACCTTTGTTTAAGATTTTTTTTTAGTTTTTTTACCTACAGAGCTAAGGGGGAAATGACCAGTTGCAAATGGAAATGAGTAATTCCAGCATTGTGTGTGTTTTCAAATAACTTGTAGCATCACCTACAACCTAAAGTCCTTCTTGGAAAATATATATGATGGGTGGCCATGACCCATTGGGATGGGGAATTAATCATGATGTTTGAGAATGGCCATTGCAAGCCAGACATGAAATGAAAATATGAAATGGATGGCAGCAAGAGGACTAGAATTAGCCAGTGATGTCAAGGAAAAAAAGCCAAGTCACTGAGTAATTCCATAAGAAGCCAGATAAATTTCCATGAATATCTACTCATTCCTAGAGATTAAGAGTAACCAACAATAGCAATCACTAGGATATGTGTTAAGAAAGTTTTTTCCCCCTTCATGCCTGGTTTTGGCTGATTTTGAAAAGCTAATCGGGATCAAGCCTGGTTAGTTGTGGATAGAGCTCTAGGGAATTTGAAAAAAATATCCTGCAAAGCTAATGTTGCTCCTCTCTTCCAAATAAATTCCCTCCCTCTTGTTTTCTGTGAATATTTAACTGGGGGTGGGGGAGTGGAAACAGCATAAAAAAATCAAGACACACCCAAAGACACCCAAAGACACCCCTCACCCCTTTCCTAAGAGGTCTGTAGGGGGTGTGCATAAGCGCACCAACGTGCCTACCATCCCTGTCCTATTGTTTCTTTTATTTTTCTTATATATACCCATTTCATATATTCATAACTATGTATATACCTATACCTATTAACTTGTAAGCAATTGACAAATTAAATAAATAAATAAATAAATAAATAAATAAATAAATAAGTAAATAAGTAAATAAGTAAATAAGTAAATAAGTAAATAAGTAAATAAGTAAATAAGTAAATAAGTAAATAAGTAAATAAATAAATAAACCCCTCATCCTCTTTTTAAATGTGTGATGCTGTTAGCCCTTTGAGGAAGTGGTCGTCCAGACAAGAAGCACAACAGTAAATATCAACTCTACCTTTATTGTAAGGTTGTGTTAATAGAATCTTGCAAATCTAAAAATATTTCTCCCTTCCTTTTCTTTTACTCTCCCACCCAAAAAACAGAAGGGTCCTTTCTGTGAAGCTTTCCATGCCCTTCCTCTATCTGTGGGCTGAGATATCTTTGCTATGTTGATTATCTAGGCTGCAACTCTTTCTTCTCTCTCCCAGTGCCTTTTCCTTCTCTTTCCCAATGCTTTCCCCTCTGTCTCACAATGTCTTTTGCCCCAAGACTTTCCCTTCTGTCTCCCAAGATTTTCCTTCTGTTCCCCAAGGCCTTTTCCTTCTGCCCCAATATCTTCCTTTCTGTTTCCCAAGGCCTTTTCCTTCTGCTCCTAATACCTTTGCCTCTGTCTCCCAAGGCCTTTTCCTTCTTTCCCCAAGACCTTTCCTTCTGTCTCCCCAGGTCTTTTCCTTCTTCCTCCAAGATCTTCCCTTCTGTTTCTCAAGGTCTTCTCCTTCTGGCCGTAACACCTTCCCTTCTGCCCCTAATACCTTCCCTTCTGTCTCCCAAGGTTTTCCCTGCCATTTCCCAAAGCCTATGGAGGTTCTCCCTCATACAGGAAGAATAAAAAATAAAGAGAATCACTTCTTTCAAAATGTTGTTCATTGGCATTTTTTTAAAAAAAGACTTGAATTGAACAGATTGTTCTTTTAAACAATACAGTCCTGGGACAGAGAATCAGGGAGGAGGCAATGTGTGAATGGTTGCCTAGTAACCCCTGTGGTTCTCCCTTTTCCATCCACCAGGAAGAGGAGTGCACCGGTTGCCTAGCAACCTGCCATTCCTGCCCTCTGCTGCAAAACTTCCCAGCCCCCTCCTCCTCATATCACACATTAAAGCAGCAGAAAAGAAACTAGTACACCCACAGGCTTATTTATTTTTAAGTATCCCCCCCCCAGCATATTTACACGCTACCAACAAGGCTGGCTGTGCAGAGTGAAGGCATATATATACACTGCTCAAAACAATAAAGGGAACACCTAAACAACACAATGTAACTCCAAGTCAATCACACTTCTGTGAAATCAAACTGTCCACTTAGGTAGCAACACTGATTGACAATCAATTCCACGTACTGTTGTGCAAATGGAATAGACAACAGGTGGAAAGCAGAGGCAGTTAGCAAGACATCCCCAATAAAGGAGTGGTTCTGCAGGTGGTGACCACTTCTCAGTTCCTATGCTTTCTGGCTGATGGTTTGGGCACTTTTGAATGCTGGCGGTGCTTTCACTCTAGTGGTAGCATGAGATGGAGTCTACAACCCACACAAGTGGCTCAGGTAGTGCAGATCATCCAGGATGGCACATCAATGCAAGCTGTGGCAAGAAGATTTGCTGTGTCTGTCAGTGTAGTGTCCAGAGTATGGAGGCGCTACCAGGAGACAGGCCAGTACATCAGGAGACGTGGAGGAGGCCATAGGAGGGCAACAACCCAGCATCAGGACTGCTACCTCTGCCTTTGTGCAAGGAGGGACAGGAGGAGCACTGCCAGAGCCCTGCAAAATGATCTCCAGCGGGCCACAAATGTGCATGTGGCTGCTCAAATGGTCAGAAACAGACTCCATGAGGATAGTATAAGGGCCCGACGTCCACAGGTGGGGGTTGTGCTTACAGCCCAACACCGTGCAGGACGTTTGGCATTTGCCAGAGAAAACCAAGATTGGCAAATTCACCACTGGCGCCCTGTGCTCTTCACAGATGAAAGTAGGCTCACACTGAGCACATGTGACAGATGTGACAGGATCTGGAGACGCCGTGGAGAACGTTCTGTCTGCAATATCCTTCAGCATGACTGGTTTGGCAGTGGGTCAGTAATGGTGTGGGGTGGCATTTCTTTAGGGGGCCGCACAGCCCTCCATGTGCTCGCCAGAGGTAGCCTGGCTGCCACTCGGTACCAAGATGAGATCCTCAGACCCCTTGTGAGACCATATGCTGGTGCGGTTGGCCCTGGGTTCCTCCTTATGCAAGACAATGCTAGACCTCATGTGGCTGGAGTGTGTCAGCAGTTCCTACAAGACAAAGGCATTGATGCTATGGACTGGCCTGCCTGTTCCCCAGACCTGACTCCAATTGAGCATATCTGGGATATCATGTCTCGTTCCATCCACCAACGCCATGTTGTACCACAGACTGTCCAGGAGTTGGGGGATGCTTTAGTCCAGGTGTAGGAGGAGATCCCTCAGGAGACCATCCACCACCTCATCAGGAGCATGCCCAGGTGTAGGGAGGTCATACAGGCATGTGGAAGCCACACACACTACTGAGCCTCCTTTTGACTTGTTTTAAGGACATTATATCAAAGTTGGATCAACCTGTAGTGTTTTTTTCCACTTTAATTTTGAGTGTAACTCCAAATCCAGACCTCCATGGGTTGCTAAATTTGATTTCTATTGATAATTTTGTGTGATTTTGTTGTCAGCACATTCAACTATGTCATGAACAAAGTATTTAATAAGAATATTCATTCAGATCTAGGATGTCTTTATTTTTGTGTTCCCTTTATTTTTTTGTGCAGTGTATATTTAAAACAAAAAACCTGCATGCTGTTTCTTCTCTGCAGGATTGTGGAGAGGGGATTTTACAGCGAAAGAGATGCAGCCCATGTGGTGAAACAGATCCTGGAAGCTGTCTCCGTAAGCCATTTGAATGTTTCCTTTCTTTTTCTGGATTCTGTGTCCTTGCATCTGTTTTGGAGGGTAGAATTCTGGTTGCCAAGGAAACGGAAATATAAATTTTGCCACCTTTCAAAGGCCCCTTTTCTGTTGACTGGAATTTCGTAGGCAGGCACATAATCGAGGTCTCCGCTTTCTATGTAAGAGTGCCACTCCGATGGTGGGAGGTTTGTGGGTGTGTACTTAATTTTTTGTTTTGAAGTTATGACTTCATTTTTTCCAATGTTCAGTTGATTTTATCTTTGAAAGCTCCCCTTGTCTGAGTTCTGAAACTAGCAACTTATGCACACCAGCAGTTTCCCTACATTGGTAGTAATAATAATAAACAATGGACATTCCACTAGCTGGGGATCGAATCGAGGATAGCAGAATAGAGGAGAAAGAACTGGAGAAAATCACAAAACATAAAGACTTGCAAAGAAAAGTAGAACAACTGGGGCAAAAGAAAACAATAATAGCCCCAGTAATTGGCGCCAAAAGAAAGGGAGAGATGCAGAGAAAAAGGAAGTAAAGATGAAAAAGGCAGCTGGGAATCCTCTATATTAGTGTTTCTCAGCCTCCCTGGTGGGGAATTCTGGGAGTTGAAGTCCACACATCTTAAACTTGCTGAGGTTAAGAAATGCTATTTTGCATGAGGTAGAATAGTTTCTGTGAATCTCAGTTTGCAGCGGTCAGGGATTTTGAAAATCATCTGTTTATCCAACTGTCCTCTAGTCAAAATATCTAAAATTATTGACATTCTATTCATAGAGTATATACTGATGTGCACAATATTTTTATTGTAGTTGCACAGGGTTGATTGAGAGAATAGGATCTCAGTATGCAAGGGTGAATATTTTCTTCCTTCAGACAACCAGCTATCTCTTCAATAATTAGAAATGAAGAATAAATTTTCCACCAAATTGAGTCCCTCTTCTGTCAAACCCTGGAACTTTCTGTGACCCCATTACAAGTAGTCCTTGTTTTGCAAATGCTCATTTTGTGACCGTTCAAAGTTACCATGGCTCTGAAAAAAGAGATTTGTGACTTTGTCTCAAAAAGTAACAACGCTCTGTGACGGCATTGACCACAGAAATGTCTTCAGACAGCGATGGCTCAGTGGCCTTGAAAAGGACATGAGTACTGCCCCCCAAAGTCCATAACGACTAGCGGAGCAAAATTCACAGGGATTTTTCCTCACACTTATGGCCATCGCAGCATCCCCATTAATGATCAAAATTTGAGTGCTTGGCATCCAGCATGGTTGCAGCATCCCAGGGTCATGTGATTGCCATTTGTGACCTTCCCAGCCAGCTTCTGAAAGGTAAAGTCAATGGGAAAAGCTGGATTTGCTTAATGACCTCACGATTCACTTAACAGCTACAGGAATGTGCTTAACAAGTGTGGCAAAAAAGATCATAAAAATTGGGCACAATTCACTGAATAACAACTCTGCTTTACTGATTAGATTGATAGATCTTTATAGAAATGGCTAGTTGATATTATCATGAAAAAACAAGTTGTGGTTTGATGTTAATGTTTTATTTTACTGCCAAAGAAGGAGTCAGAGGTCAATGCTTCTTTTTCTTTTTTTCAACCCTTCCTCACTTCTCCTTCCCCTCACTGTTTTCCGATTTACTTTTCTATTTTGTATTTTGTCTTATCCTATAACTCAATAAAAGGTTAAATGGAAGAAGCACTCTGCTCAATAAAGGAAGTTCTGATCCCAATTGTGGTTTGTAAGTTGAGGACTACCTGTAAATAGTTTTGCTCCGAGTTAAAGCTAGAGCACCCAATCTAGGAGAATACTTGGCTGTATAATTTCCCCTGGGATTTGCTTGCGACTGAGTGCTGTCTTGGAAAATTACTATGGGTGATTTCCAATTTAGTTTGCCCCCAGCACACACCCAGTCGATCTCTGCGTTCAGATCACAATGACCGCATGCGTGCTCAGTTCATTGAGCCAAAATAGAGCTTGAGGGTTATTTATAAAACATTAGCAAAGATTTTTTTAAAAAAATTAACTGGCAAAACAGGATAAAATGCAGGCAAATCAGTGAGCATGAGAGAGAGAGAGAGAGAGATGAACAAGAATTGACCTCAAAATAAATTGAAATTTCCTGAGCCAGTGATAATAGTCCTAAGGGTAATTAACATGGAGAGCAACAGACTGCCCTATGGCTATTTCAGCCCTAATTCTTTATGTATATCACTGCAGTAGAATCAAAATGGAAAGTAGGACATCAGGTGATCCTTTCTCTATTTTGCACCATCAAAGAAACTATTTGATGGACTGCAGTGATAGATCCAACATGCCACAGGCAAACTCGCTAAAGAACTCGAGAGAGAAATTGGAACAGATAAGAAGCACTAGAACAGATTCAAAACTGCACTAAACCATTTATTGGGATTAACTTGATTTGAAAAATCATGATTTACAAGTACAGAGAGTCCTTGACTTACAACAGTTCATTTAGTGGCTGTTCAAAGTTACAAGGGCACTGAAAAAAGTGAGTTATGACCACTTTTCATACTTACAACCATTGCAGCATCCCCCTGGTCACGTGATCAAAATTCAGGTGCTTGGCCGCTGGCTCATATTTATGATGGTTGTAGTGTCCCTGGAGTCACGTGATCACCTTTTGCGACCTTCTGCCAAGCAAAGTCAATGGGGAATCCAGATTCACTTAACAACCATGTTACTAATTTAATAAATGCAATGATTCACTGAACAATTGTGGCAAGAAAAATCTTAAAAAGGGGGCAAATTCAGTTTACAAATGTTTTACTTAGGGCTCAATTGAGTTTGCAACTTGAGGAGTACCTGTAATCCTCTAGTTATAACTGGGCACTTAGTGACTGCTTGATATTGTAATAGAATAGATCCATGGCGGCAAACCTATGGCACTTGTGCCAGAGGTGGCATGCAGAGCCCTCTATGTGGGCACGCACACCATTGCCAACTGCTGTTCTGGTTTCTGGTATGCCAGGCAGCTGGTCTTTGCGGGCGCCAGAGCACTGGAAAATGCCCCCCAAAGCAGGTTATTTTGAGGCCATTTTGGTGCCTTTTTCAGGCCATTTTCAGGCCTTTTTCAGGGCCCTTTTCTGCACCAAAAAACAAAAACCCCTGAAAAACAGCCCAAAACCTCCCTAAAAAATGGCCTGAAAAGGGCCCAACAAAGGGTTTGAAAATGGTCCAAAAACGGCCCAAAGAAAGGTCTGAAAACAGCCACAAAATGGTGCTCCGCCACTCGCACATGAATATGTGTTTGGGTTTGGGCACTTGGTGCTGAAAAGTTTCACCATCACTGGAATAGATCATTACAACTTAGTTCTGATGGCCAGGGCCCTACCTCCACAGTCTCATGACCGTATTTCAGATGCTCACCAACCATTCTGCATTTACAGCCCACAGTCAAATGAAAACAATTTGCTGTGTTTTTGCCAAACACAGGCATTTGCATCTTGTTTTTGACACAATACCAGCTATCAGCGTGCTTGCTTGAGGACTGCTTTACAGGTGCTGCAAAAAGGTGTAAAATCATGTTGGTGATATAGGGTGACCCACTTTCCAATTGTCATGATGTATGACCCTAATGGGCAGCCTCCATTACAGTCATAAATCAAGAATTACCAGTACAGTATTAAGTCTAATTACATCAAATAGTCCTCAACTTATGACCACAGTTTAGCCCAACATTTCTGTTGCTAATCGAGACAGTAGTTAAGTGAGTTTAGCCCCATTTCATTTATTTATTTATTTAGGAGATTTATATTGCTGCCTATTCACACATGGCGAGTCAAGGCGGCTTACAAAAATATAAAAACATCATATATAAAAATAATAAAACTAATAAAATAATATATAATAAAATAATAAAATAAAATAACCCCTCTGCCCCAGCGACAACACATCATATGAGCCATTTAATGTACTCCACCCTGCTCTAGGTCTTCATTTTACGGCTCTTCTTGCCACAGTTGTTAAGTGAATCACTCAATTGTTAACTTAGTAACATGGTTGTTAATTAAATCTGGCTTCCTCAGTGACTGCTTGTCAGAAAATACACTGCAACCACAAGTGGGATTCTACCAATTCGCACCTATTCACTAGAACTGGTTGTTAACATTCTAAGCAGTTCGGAGAACCAGTTGTTAGAAGAAATTACTGGCCTAATCCTGTAAGGAAGGCAGGAAGAAAACATTCTGGTGTTGCTTACAGAAACTGCCTCTCCGTTAACCCTTTTTACATTCTTGGCAGGACTAGACTTCCTGTCTCAGGAACTTCTCTGGAGTTTTTTTCCCCTCCTTTGCTGGTACTTTGCTTGTGTGGAGTGACCATTCAAAGTTACAATGGCACTGAAAAAAGTGACTTATGACCATTTTTTACACTTAGGACTGTTGCAACATACCAACAGTCATGAGAGGCCAGGCAAGGAGATGCATGCCTTGATTTGAGTGATATTGAGTTGGCCACACCCAGCCAGTAACATGACCACCAAGCCATGTCCACCCAGTCACATGACCACCAAAACACATCCACCACCTAAGCCACACCCACAGAACCGGTTGTTAAAAAATTTGAATCCCACCCCTGACTGCAACTGACATAAATACTTGCCAAGCATTAAATTTTGATCCTGCGACCATGGGGATGCTGCAACAGTTGTGAGCATGAAAGAAAAGTCACAAGTCCCTTTTGTTCAATGGCGTTATAATGTTGAATGGTCATTAAATTAATGGTTGTAAGTCAAGGACTATCTATAAATTGTTTAACTTGACAAACAGATTAACCAAGCAAGTTTATTTATTTTATTTTATTTATCTAGTTTGTCAAGCATGTATGAGAAAACAAGTATAAGCATGAACATAACTTATAAACATATAAGTATAAACATATAAGTTATTGCTCGTTCAGCCTGTTGTCTGAAAGTCCTTGAGCTTTGTGAATGTGGAAGCTGCCAGCAACAGAGGTTGGAGAGAATAATTCACAAGTGGAGAGGAGATGGCTGGTTTCACCTTGCAAATCATACATTAATCTTGTTTTGCAGTGACACCCCCTGAAAGGGACATTCTTACTCGCTCTTAAGGTATAATTCTATTCAGCACAAGTTTCATAAATAACATTCCCGAATCCTTTGAAATGCAGGCAATTCCATATTTGGTATTCAGCCCCCTCCCACCCAGCCCCTGAAGAATTGCTCCCCAAAGAGAAGCCATTTAAAAAACAGGACAAGCCAGGAAAGAAATGGCAGCGTGCTTCTGGCATTAAGCTCTGTCCTGCGGTCTAAATTTCAGCATAGCATAAAAGAACAAGGAGAAATCTATAACTCTTAGAGGGAATATTAGTAGGCCGCTGTTTCTCGGTACTAAAGGTCAGGGAAGATTGTTTCCAAGGCAACCAGGGGTTTTAAAATATGAGAGAAATTCATATACAAAAGTGGTCCATCGTTAGCTTTGTGCAAAAGGGAGAATTTGGCTCCATCACTCTGGGGTATGAAAGAAATGCTATCGAATGGACAGAGATCTTAACAGCTGAGTGAATGAAAAGAACAATTGGGATTTTTTTCAATGCAGGACAGGGGTGTCCAACTTTGGCCACTTTAAGACCTGTGTACTCCAACTTCCAGAATCCCCCAGCCAGCCAAACAACAGTACAGAGCAATGTGCTTTTGCTGTGGTTAAACTCCTGATATAATATTTATTCAGAATGATTTAGAAATAATTCAACAAAGGCTCTCTGCCGTTTTTAAGCAGATGCAGGTTCTTTGCATTTTCTGCCTATCATTGCAATAGTGGAGAATATAATTTGTTCCTATAATTTGTTCTTGTGCTTATAATTGTGCCTATACTATAATTTGTTCACAGCACATGAAGAATTGCTATCATTTGATCAGTTTGTGGTTGCTGTGTAATCTGTGAATATATGTGCCTTTATTAATGATTTGGGAGAAAGCAATAAAATAAAAAGAAATAAGCATTTGAAGTAAAAATATTGTGCTTGGGAACTTAGACTTCTATTTAAATATCTTAACAATTCAAAAATAAGGATATAACTACCCTGCATAGAATATAGATAGAGTTAATGCAAACTAATAAATTTAGAACAGAACTAAATAGAACATTGTCAAAGTTGGAAGAGGCCTTGGAGGTCTTCCAGTCCCCTTGTCAAGCAGGAGACTATGTATAATAAGATATCAAAAAATGGTACACAAGGCTTGAAAAGCCTCAGTACCTGTAACACCATGTCAGTTTACATTGGAATGCTACTACAAATAGTTTTTAACTTATGATGATTCATTTAACAACCATTCAAAGTTATGATAGTGCTGAAAAAAATTGTTATGACCGATTCTCACATTTATGACTGCAGCATCCCTCGCAACTGGTATGCATTTATGATGGTTGAAGTGTCCTAGGATCACATGATGGCCATTTACAACTTTCCCAGAGGTTCCTTAGAAGGTTAGTCAATGTGGGGAGCTGGATTCCTTTAATGACTGTGACCAAAAAAAGGTAGTAAAATTGGGCCACATTGCTTAGCAACTTAGCAAGAGAAGTTCTGATCCTGATTTTGGTCATACATTGAGGCCTACCTGTATTGCTACATGATATTTTAAATGGTGGTACAGAAATGCCACAAATCAGAAAAAATTGAAATGCCATGAAATGCCACTTATTTTGTCATTTGAGGTAGCTACAGAAAAAAACAATACATTGACAGTACCAGAGGAATCCTTTTTGACAGCATATAGAGTAAGGGACTTTTTACTACAGAAATGTTGCGTGATTTTCTGTCTTTGTCTCTTTTAGTATCTGCATTCAAATGGAGTTGCCCACCGTGACCTCAAACCAGAAAACCTTCTCTACGCAGATCTCTCCCCCGACGCTTCTCTTAAAATTGGTATGTGTGGGATGAAGTAAACAGAAAATATTATATAGTGAAATTCTTTTAACAGACTTAATGGTGGGAGAGCGGTATCCATTGTTCACAAATAGGTGGAAAAATGCACCATTATGGCAATTAACATCAGTAGTGTGATTATGTCATTTTGCAGGCGTTGCAAGCTATGTCCTTTCCATCAATTCACGTCATTTGACGTAAACTAATATGACGGATATAATTCATCTTAAAAAATTGATCCAAAGCTGGGGGAAAAAGAATTTATGATACATTTTATAAGATGTTATCTAATGTCACATTTGTATAAATTTACATGGTTTGCATTATAATATCATTATGCAGTTTATACAAATGATAGGATTTTGAAATTAAATAGATGTTTGGGAGAAATGGATCTTTTTTCCCTCAGATTATACCTTAAATTAAGGGTTGACTAACTTAACAGCACACACTCAGAACCACAGTGACTTATCAGAGTTTATTTATTGACTGTTCAAAGTTACAACATCATTGAAAGAGTGACTTATGACTGGTGTTCAGACTTACAGTTACAGGATCCCCCAGGGTCACGTAATTAAAATTCAGATGCTTGGCAACTGACTGATACTTATAACGTTGACAGTGTCATGTGTTTTTTGGTTTTTTGCAACCTTCTGACACGCAAAGTTAGTGGTGAAGCCAGATTCACTTAACAACCATGTTACTAATTTAAAAGTGCAGTGATTCACTTAATGTCTCACTTAGCAACAGAAATTTGAGGCTCAATTGTGGTCAAAAGTCAAGGACTACCTGTATTAGAATTACTTTTTTAACAATATTTTCTGCTCTAAGCAGAATGACATAGAATTCTTTCCTTACAGATAATTTTGTCTATTACTATAGCCCAGAACAGAAGTAAGATGCTGCATGATTCTGTTAAATACTATGGTTTTAATATTCAGGAGTAATTACTCTAGTGAGGTCCAGAGGGCCAAACCCCAAATAACTCTCAAGGGGTGGGAGTTGGCTTATGAATCAATCCTAATTGATCTAAAATTCATCCCACAAAGAATAAATATCTGTGGGGTCTTTGTGTGTGCTCTCTCAGCTTGGTGGCTTTCTTGCAGACATTTCATTATTCAACTCGGTAACATCCAGCAGCACTGATGATGTTACCTAGTTGGGTAATGAAACATCTGCAAGAAAGCAATTAAACTTAGAGAGCAATGAAAGAGAGCGTGAAGGACTCCATAACTGAATCCTGAACTACAAATATTCTCTTTTCTTAGAGATCCAGATTCTTATTTGGTTGGTTTTCTTATGCTGAAGAAATTACCTTGTCATTCACTGGGTAATGCACTGTGAAAAACATCAACCAAGCTAAGAGACCATCAAGGACTCCACAGTTCAACCCTAGGCTACTAATATGGTAGTCTTTGATCTGTGGCCACAATTGGAATCAGAATTTCTGTTCCTTAGCCAGGAGATTTCGTTGGTGACATTTGATTTTAATGACTGTTTTGCCAGAGTTGTTAAGCAAACCACTGAAGATATTAAATAAATCACATGGTCATTAAACAAATCTGGCTTCTCCCATTCATTTCCCTTGTTGGAAGCCCCCTGGGAAGTTTGCAAACGGTTGATTACATGATCTCAGGATGCTGCAACAGAGTAAATATATGCTGGTTGCCAAGCACCCAAACTTGATGCTGTGATGCTTATAGTGTAAGGTCCAGTCATAAATCACTTTTTTCAGTGCCCTTCAACATCCAAGTGAACAGAGATTAACACCAAGATTTAGAAAGAGCAACAATCAAGAAATAAACAGGACCCTGGTCAAGGAACTGCCAAACAAGCTAACAATAAACAGCCCAACCAAAGAACCTCTAGCACTCACCAACCTGACAGGATAAGCCTGTCCCACCAACAGGACAAGACTCCCACCAACCCTGACAGGACAAGCCTCTAGAATATAAAATATGAGCACACCCCACTCCCTGCAATCACTGATGATGTTCCCCAGCTTGGTATTGAAACATCTGCAAGAAAACAACCAAGCTCAGACAGCACCAAGGATCACATAGTTCAATCCTGTTCTACAAAGATTCTCTCTTACACACAACAATCTTTGTTTTCTCCCAGGTGATTTTGGTTTATCTAAAATTGTGGATGAGCAGGATACAATGAAAACTGTATGTGGCACACCAGGATACTGTGGTGAGTATGTGATGGAGAGCAATGGGGAACTCTATCCAGGTTAAGGAGATACTGGTACAAGAGAAAGGGAAGTACTCTGGACCCTATTTCTAAAAAGAAAGTGCATAGCTTTATAACAAATTGTGCTCTTTAAGAAAGGATCTTTTGCAGGCATATTATATCTGGGATGTAAAAATCCAGATGTCCACTAGATGCCACAAAATGTTAGACTTTCTTTCTCCAGATGTCCACTAGATGCCACAAAATGTTAGACTTTCTTTCTCTCTACTGCTACAGTGGTCATGTGAAGATTTGCAACTCAGATCTGATGGTTTTTTTCAGCTTAGTAACCAGTGTTATTCACTCCTAAAAATTATTTCTAGCCACTGTTGCCAAACGAGTATGTAAATGATAGGAAGTATCATCTGATTTAGACATACCGGACATACCAGAAGTGTAGATATGGGCCCGTTTTTCGGCCTCCCGAGGCTGCAGAGGCTTCCCTTGAGCCCCCGGGAGGGCGAAAATGGCCTCCCCCGGACTCGAGTCCCTCCGGAGGCTGAAAACGGGCACTTCCAGTATTTTCAGAAGGCCCATTTTTTAGCCTCCTGAGGCTGCAGAAGGCTTCCTTCAAGCCTCTGGGAGGGCGAAAAGGGGTTCAAACATCAGGTAGGAAGCATCCACATGTGCAGTGTGGGTAAGCGGATGGGCAGGGGTGTTGTGCACACATGTGCAAGGGGGATGGGGCACATTGCATTATGGGTGCCGGCACATGCATGTGCTTTCGGCCACACCACAACAAAAAGGTTAGCCGTCACTGTTCTATTCGATTTGATTCTATTTTATTGGATAACTGCAAACATTCAGGTAACCACTAGATGACAACAGAGAGAATTTTATGGAGCCTTTCTACCATCTAATGATCATTTGGTTCTAGTATCCTTACTTTACCACCTATTCTGACTCAAATAAAAAGGCTTTTGGGCAGATAATTTGGACTACAGGTATATTTAGGCTTTATCCATTCTGTTTCAAAGGGCCACCAGGGAAGAATGGGCAAACAATAATATGCCACTCTCTTCTCCTTCCTCATGAGTTTGCAAAAGTGGAAGTGATAGCAAGTGTCAGGTTGGAAAACAGACAAGAAAATTGCCCATCATCCGTGAAGGAGTGTGAGTTTTCAACGTTTATGCTTAGGGGAATGAACAGGGAAGAGACTCGTAGTGGAAGAAGGTGGGGGAATGGAAGCCAAGATACGTCTACCAACTCTTCTGACTCTCTCTTTCTCAATTCTATCTTTTGTTTATATTTTAAATACCTTCAGCACCCGAAATTCTCCATGGCTCACCATATGGCCCTGAGGTGGATATGTGGTCTGTAGGCGTCATAACATACATTTTGTGAGTAATGCTAAAATACTTTAACACAAAACTCTTGTCTGCTGTGATTTGCTCACTCACACTGTTCCTTTCAAGCATGACCCAGCAAACAAGCATGATGTGAAATATTCTGGATTTTGTTTTGTGTTGTTGTTATTGTTTTTGGAGGAGGGGGTTAATTCTCACTCATCCATAATTTCTGCTGTTCTTTACTTTCAAGCTTAAAAACAGATGAGATCCTTTCAGCCACCATCTCTTTTTATCTCCCACTCTCTCTTGTTTATTTATCTCTGCCAAATAAAATCATGAAATTTTTCTGACTTCCCACACACACACACACACACACACATACACATACACACACACTGCCAGGCATGCTGTTTTCTCTTTTATTTGCTTTCAGTGCATTATAAGGAATAGGCAAAAGTATAAGAATGTCAAGAGGAAGGTTGTTTCAGATCACAGGTTGTTGTGCTAAAAAACACCCTTTCCTATTCTCGCCCACAAAACTTCAGAGTACAGGTAATCCTCAACTTATAACTTCCCTCAAAACGACGCTATAGAGCATTGCATACCAGAACAACTAGACACAAGGACAGTTTTTCCCCAAAAGCCATCACACTGCTAATCAAATAATTCCCTCAACACTGTTCAACTATTACAAAGTCTGCACTACAATTATTGTTAATTTTGTCATCACTCCTTATCACCCATCCCCTCCAACTTGTGACTGTATGACTGTAACTTTGTCGCTTGTATTCGTATGATTTATATTGACTGTTTCCTAGTATGATTGGATTGCTTATTGTACCCTATGACTATTATTAAGTGTTTTACCTGATGATTCTTGACGAATGTATCTTTTCTTTTTATGTATACTAAGAGTATTGCACCAAGACTTATACCTTGTGTGTCCAACAGGGGTGGGATGCTACTGGTTCTGCCCAGTTCTAAAGAACCGGTAGCTCTGAAGAGCAGCAGACACCGAACCAGTTCGGTGTTTGCTGCTGTTTTGGCCCACCTGCCCGCCCGGGCTCTTACCTGTCCTTTATTTCCTGCTTTTTCAACCTCAGCTGCTTTGCGCGGCACAGATGAAAAAGCAGGAAAAAAGAGGCTTTTCAAACATTGTGCACCTGCGCACAGCACTTTTCAGCTGTCCGGGCGGCATAGCTTAAGGTTTTTTTACATGCGCGCATGTGTGCAAAGCACACATGCACACGTAAAACATAGTCACTGAACTAGTAGTACCACCAATTGAATCCCACCCTAGTGTCCAACCACACCTGGCCAATAAAGAATTCTATTCTATTCTATTTGTTTAGTGACCATTTAAAGTTACGACACTGAAAAAAGGTGACTTATGACTGTTGCAACCCTATGGTCACATTTTCAAAATTCAGGCACTTGGCAACTGACATGTTCTTACGACGGTTGCAGCGTTTCTGAATCGTGTGATCACCATTTGTAACCTTTCTAAGCTGGCTTCTGACCAGCAAAGTCAATGGGGGAAGCTGGATTCGCTGAACGACTGCATGATTCACTTAACAATTGGAGTGATTAATTTAACAATTCTGGCAACAAATAAAAAAGGTTGTAAAATGGAGCATGACTCGCTTAACTTCTGCCTTGCTGAGCAACAGAAATGCTGGGTTCCGATGTGGTCATAAGTCAAGGACTAACTGTAACACCACTCTCTTCCTTTAAGCTGCCCTGCACACAGGAAATATGGGCACCACCACCTGCTGGCCGATTTATGATACAATTTTATGCCATACTGTTTTTGCCAGCAGAAAGACTGATGAACAGCCCAGAGCCATGGAATAACATCCTTGCATCCTTACTGCTGCATGAGGCTAATAAATCTGTTGCTAACAGGTTTCTAGTTGAACTGTTGTTTCTTTTACCTATAAAACTGCAGTTGGTCCTGTTACTCCGATGCCCTAAGGATCACCTCCTTCAGCTAAGAATCAATAACCCAATGAGAACATTTCTGGAAAAAATGCTTTATAATTCTCCAATACCATGAAGTTAGGGACACTGACAGCAGGAAATGTTTCTCAGTAATGAGAAGCTAAATTAACCTCAACCTCATTTCAGAAGCATATTAAATCAGAGCTCTTGCAGAAGTCTTTTAAAATGTACTTTATTGAAGGAACACCCTGTCTGTGTTTATAACATTGTGAGCTATGGTTTTTAACTTCTATAATTCGGTTGTGGTGGATAACTCCTGTGCCTGTATTTTGCAGGTCCTTTTCTACCTTTGCTGAGAGTTGTTTGATCACAGTGGCATGGGTCAAAACACAAACAAACCCTTAACACTGTACAGGTAGTCCTTGACTGACAGCAGTTCGTTTAGTGACCGTTCAAAGTAACAACGGCACTGAAAAAAGTGACTTCTGACTGTTTTTCACAGTTATGACCTTTGTAGCATCCCCACAATCACATGGTCAAAATTCAAATGCTTGGCAACTGTTTCCAACTTACGACTGTTGCTGTGCCCCAAGGTCATGTCACCCCCTTTTGCGACCTTCTAGCCAGCAAAGTCAGTGGGGAAGACAGGTTCACTTAACAACCGGATTACTAACTTATCAATACAGCAATTCACTTGAACAATCGGATTACTAATTTATGAGCTGCAATGTTTCACTTAACAACCGAGGCAAGAAAATGGGGCAAAACTCACTTAACAAATGTCTCACTTAAACAATAGAAATTCTGGGTTCATTTGTGATCGTAAGCTGAGGACTACCTATATATTTAGGGGAATGTATGCTAAAAAGAGTCTCAGTTTTACTTTGCAATGTAACTGCAGGCCCTACAGTGCCTCAGGGATGAAGTGGGAGAAGGAAGCCGTGAACAGAAATGCAACAGAAGCTGAAAGGAAGACCCAGCTATTGAAGCACTTTCCTCCCACATTAATTGATAGAGTGATTGATTGATTCAGTTTCAAGGCTTCCTGACTCAGTAACAGCGTGACTAACAAATAAAAAGCAAAATAAGATGAACTAGATTAAGAAGAAAAAGGAAGATAGCTAAATCCCCAAGTAACCAACTTCAGGTAATCCTCGACTTATGACCATAAATGAGGCCAGAGGTCACGAGGAGACTGAGTTCTAGTTGTCAGCATTCCAACTAACTAACTCCAAAACAATAAACTCCAAGACAAATAATTCCTCAAAGTTCCATTTTATTAGAGATGTCATATTGGCACATCTGGGAAAACCCAAATCTGAGAGTTCTGGGTTTTCCCTTCCCAAAAGAGAAATCCAAGATCCATCCCCTGCACCCATCAGTCCCTCACATGGCCCAATGAAATTGTCCCAACTGGAGACATCCTCCCAGTCATTCCCCTCCAGGTGCAGGACAACATGTCCTTAACTCTCAGAAAGAATGTTGCTGTGTCTAGTCTTCTGCCCCACTATGAAATCCCTCCCCCCAAATTCCCAGGCACTGAATGTGGCAGCTTCAAAGCTTCCAAGTAAAAATGGCTTCCAAGGCTGGCACTAGACCTGCCTTAGTCATGAAAGCTAGCTAGATGACTTTGGGCCAATCACTTTCTTTCAACCTATCCCACCTTACAGGGTTGTTGTGGAGAAAATAAGAGGAGGAAGGCGTGTTGGATATGTTTGCCACCTTCAGTTATTTGTAAAAATAATGAAGGCAGAATATACATAAATAAATCAAATCCCAAATTATAGGCATCTGTTTCTTCCATTTTTTTCCCCTAGGCTGTGTGGCTTTGAGCCCTTTTTTGACCCAAGAGGAGATCAGTACATGTACAGCCGGATTTTAAATTGTGATTATGAGTTTGTCTCTCCTTGGTGGGATGAAGTGTCCCTCAATGCCAAGGACCTGGTGAGTTCCTGTATTTTGAGCACTGCCCTGATGGCTGATTGGCCCCGTCTGCATCTGCTTGTTCTGGCATGCATTAGGAAGCCCTAATGGCATGATTAAAGTGCACTATCGCAGGCTAACTCTGCTCGTAACCTGGAGTTCGATCCTGATGGGGCTCAAGGTTGACTCAGCCTTCCATCTTTCCTAAGTGAGTAAAATGAGGATCCTGATTGTTAGCAATATGCAAATAATGCTCTGCATCAGGGGTGTGGCATTATGGCCCCTTTATGACTTGTAGACTTCAACTCCCAGAATTCCTGAGCCAGTCATGAGTTAAATCCTGATGGGACTCAAGGTTGACTCAGCCTTCCTTCTTTCCGAAGTGAGTAAAATGAGGATCCCGATTGTTGGGGGCAATATGCAAATAATGATCTACATCAGGGTTGGAACAATAGCCCCTTTATGACTTGTGGATTTCAATTCCCAGAATTCCTGAGCCAGCCATGCTGGTTCAGGAATTCTGGGAGCTGAAGTCTGCAAGTCATAAAGGGGTCATAGTTCCACACCTCTGCTCTACATGGCAAACCACCCAGTGATGTAATATATGGGGTGGTATATAAATCTAAATGCTATGAAAGGTTGAACTCATGTTCCTCAGGCACCATGTCCCCTCAAACATCATCTTGCAAATGAAAGTAATAGGCTCACCTTCCATTCTTCTGTAGAGATATGCTAGGATCTCACTGGGATTGGAGAGAGCAGTGGGACTCATTACCCAACTAATCAACCTCTTCAGGCCCAGAAGGGAGTGGAGTTCGCCCTTCTAGCCCTGATGATGTTACCTAGTTTGATAATGAGATGTCTCCAAGAAAACAACCAAGCTCAGAGGGCATCAAAGACCCCACAGTTCAACTCTGAGCTAAACATATTCTCTTCTATTGGTATAAGTGCCTTGACTGGCCAAGTCCACACCATGGCCCCATTTTTGTGGAGAGGACACTTTCCTAATCAATCCCTTCTGCTAGGGCAAGATCATATGGTCTCCAAATATCAAATGTATTCCTAGCTCCAAGGTTGGATCATTGTTTCTCCAATATACTAAGAGATAAGACTTGGACTGCACAGCAAGGCCGCCATTTTGAGTTTTTCAACATTCCACACACCCGGGCAGACACCCTCGATTAGTCCAATGTTATTTATTTATGAAATTGCTATGCCATTCCTCTCACTATTAAAGATGGAAAGCTTACAAAATGATAAAAAGATCAATATGGTAACAGTTTAAGTAAGAGCCATGGTGGCTCAGTGGTTAGAAAACAGTATTGCAGGCAAACTCTACCCACTGCCAGGAGTTCTATCCTCACTGGCTCAAAGTTATCTCAGTTTTTTGAGGTTGATAAAATGAGGACAAAGATTGTGGAGGGCATTAAGCTGACTCAGTAAACTGCTTAGAAAGTAACTATGAAGCGGTATATAAAGTGCTGTTTCTATTAACAATTTAACAGAAACTAAAAACAAAGAAGATGGGCAGCATGGCGGTTTATAAAGTGCTGTTTCTATTAACAATTTAATAGAAACTAAAAACAAAGAAGATGGGCAACATGGGAGTGGGATCCCCTCTATACACACATCAGCCTCCCCCAGAGCAGAGCACTCCCATTGGGGCCACAGATTAGCTAGACTAGTATTGAGGTCCTTCTAGAAGGTCAAGAGGGTGTGGAGGGGTGAATCTAGAGCAGGGGTATCAAAGTCAATTTCATTGAGGGCCGTGTTAGGATTGTGTTTGACCTCAGGGAGCCAGGGTGGGCATGGCCAGCTCAATATCACTCATTTTGGGGACAACTGTGGTGGGCTAAGGCCTCTGCCAGAGAAAATAGGTTCCTGAGCACCGTTTTCAGCTACAATGGCCTCCTGCAACCCTCTGCCGGCAAAAACTGAGCTCAGGAGAGCCGCCCGCAGCCCTCCCCAGCTCCGTTTTAGCTGGCAGAGGCACCGTGGGCCGGTCCTTTGCTGTTTCCAGGGCAGCCCCACAGGCCAAATCTAAGCACCCCACGGGCCAGATCTAAGCACCTCACGGCTGAAATCTGGCCCTCGGGCCTTGAGTTTGATACCCCTGATCTAGAGGCAGAATATTCCAAAGGGCAGGGGCGCCGACAGCAGAAAAGGCTCTGCTCCTGGATCCTGCCCACTGGAATTCCTTGATAGAGGGATTCTGTAGCAAGTCTCTTCTGCTGGAGCAAGTGGCCAGTCCTGTGGGGTGAGATGGTTCCTCAAATAGCCCTGGACCCATGCCATAAAGGCTATTTACATCCGTTACTATGTAAATTTATTTGCCGCCTATCTCACAGTGGGGCTACTCTAGGCAGATACCACATGTTATGACACTGGAGTTGTCGCACTAGATCTGTCTCTGGCCTTTGTAGGTGCAAAAGCTGATTGTCCTGGATCCCCAGAAGAGGCTAACAGTTCATCAAGCCCTCGAGCACCCTTGGGTGACTGGCAAAGCTGCTAAGTTTGCTCACATGGACAGCACACAGAAGAAACTGCAGGAGTTTAATGCAAGGAGGAAATTAAAGGTAAGATTCTGGAGATTCTGTGCACCTGTCCGGGGGCTAGGAACTAGGGGCCCAAGCTAAGTGGCAGAGGCTCAGAATCAGGGTGCAAGGCAAGCCATCCAAAAGTAGCATAGGGCAGAATGCCTGCAAAGGCAGGTCAAAATCCAGTACAAGTAGGCCTTGAATCATTCGGTCAAAGTTATGATGGACTACTTTGGGCTACTTGCTGTACAACCCAAATGCAAAGTTCTGAGAATGACACACCCACACCATGGTCACATGACAATTTCAGACAACACAACCATATTTACAGCTATTTGCAGTGTCCTGTAGTCCTATGACTGCCTTTTATGATAGTTTTGTTGTAAACTAGCACATGCTTTCAACAAAATCATGCCCATAGCCAACCATTGGTTTGCTTAACAACCACTGCAAAAAAGACCATAAAATCGGATCAGACACATTACCGACCCATTTTACAACCACCCCACCTTACAATCATACAGGATCAGAGTGATGTTTCTCTTCCCTTAATTTTCTCTTTTGCAAAGAGGGTGATTTTTAAAACTAGGAATGACTTTGTCTGAGGTAAATAGAGTGCCTGGAATTTCCCTCTTTTGTGCAGAAAATGTTACGTGTGTGATTTCTTCTGAGACACAAACACCTGCAGCCAATAGCTGGCTTGGGTGGGTGGGCTTTCTTGCACCTGAAGCCTTATACTGCCTGACAGATGTTTGTAACAGTGATCCAATTGCCGCTATTATTTTTCTTTTTCACATTTTTGTTCCATTGGCACTCAGCCACCTGGGTTTAGTATTAAGAGAACATGGGACCGATGAGAATTAATTAATGTAATTAATTAAAATAAATGTATTCAAGCAGTCCTCAGTGACCAACAGTAATTGGAACCAGGAACACCATTGCAAAGCAATGCAATCATAAAGCACGATATCTCGTTACCATGCCAACTTACGGTGGCAGTTCTGGCAGTCCCAGTGATGTTGTTAGGTAAATCCCATACAGACTTAGCTTCCCATGGTATATGACCTTGAGGGAGCAGGGGAAGAGATGCTGTCTAGGAAACAATCAGATAAAAGAGGTGGTTAATGTTGCTTCGGTTGCTTAATGGTCAGAGAAAGAAACTTAGGCAGGACTCACCCTAATTGAGCAGGCAGTTAAAAGGGATGGCAGGAGGTTTGTAATTTCAGACCTGCAAGAGTAATATAGCAATGTAACCTTACAATGAAGTAGAATTAGCTCACATTTCCTCGTCTGGTTTATCTGGAAGGTTTTTGCAAGTCTGAAAATACAGATTTCCCACTGTCACTTTTAAGTGTTTGGTCCATTAGGATGGGTCCTTCCTAATTTTTTTTCCAGGCCATTAAGCTCCTTCTTGTCTGATTATTACTCACAGTCACAAAACTACCATTTTCAACCTCCTGTTGACTTCTCCATTGACTTTGTTTGCCAGAAGCTGGCAGGGAAAGCAACAAAGGGTGATCACATGACTGCAGGATGCTCTGATGTCATAATTATGGGCCAGTTGCTGAGCGTCCAAATGGTGAATATGTGACCATGGGGATGCTGCAATGACCACAACAACTAGGAAGATCCCGAATCCCTCATTCAGTACCATCATAACTTTAAATAGTTGCTGAATGAATGGACATTAAATCAGGACTGCTTGTGGGTCCTGCATCTCACAGGGCCAATTCTGGATGGCTAGCATAGAATTAAAATTCAGTCAAAACAGCCGCATTTATTTAATTAATTTATATGCTGCTTGTTATTTTTACAAACAACTTAAAGTCTAATACATCTTCTATCACTTAATTTCCACACAACAACCCTGTGATGAAGGTTGGGCTGAGGGAGTAGCTGGCCCAAAGTCCCCCAGCCAGCTTTCATGCCTAAGGTGGGACTAGAACTCACCGTCTCCTGGTGATTGACCCAAAGTCCCCCAGCCAGATTTCATACTTAAGGCAGAACTAGAACTCACAGTCTCCCGGTTTCTAGCCTAGACCATTAGACCAAACTACAAATAATAATAAACACACTGTATATAAACAGTGCCAACCAAGGAGACTAACAGTCACTGCCAACAACTTCCCTTTTACGGTTCCTTTGAAATAATAAATATGTACATTTGAACCAATGTCATTCTTTGTCATGTCATGTCTAATCCATACAGGCTGCCGTGAAAGCCGTGGTGGCATCCAGCCGTCTCGGCAACCACAGCCACCACGAGGGATGCAGAAATGAGCGCCATCAGGATGCTACCAAAGAGGACAGCGCAGCTCCCTCAGCAGAGAGTGACCTCTTTCTCCAAGAAGAGAACCTTTACAAGGAGAAGATGGAGATTGACAAGGAAGAAGCCATGACCATAAACACCCCTTTAGCCAAAGTCGAGAAGCTCGAAGGTTTCCAGAACGAGAGTCCTGTAACCCCGGTGATGATACTTAATGGTTCCGGCTGCAAAACCTAACTCCACGGAACACTAGCACATTGCTCTTGTCACCAACTCAAGGAGTATAAAGTCTATCACCATCACCGATAGACCAAATTCTAATAATGACCATCAAAGGCCACCAGCTGGATTGAGAGAGCAATTCAGATGGAGGACAACCAAAAGCTAGTTGACATTATGAGAAAGTGCTACAGGGACATCTTCCACAACCTGGCATCTTCTGGTTATATGGGATTCCTGCTCCTATCATCTTCAACCAGGGATGATGGGAGCTATGATCTAATTTTTGGGGAGAGCACCAGCCTGGGGAAGGCACTAAGGATAGGCAGCTCTCAGCTGAAGAGCCATTTGTCTTGTTTTGCAGAGAAATCCATGTTCTTTAATATCCTTACTCTGTATGTGTGTGTGAGTATGTGTATGTCTTTGTACACACAAGCATACAACAAAAGGATAAGAACATACGAATTTATGGGAGATAGGCAGTTTAGAAATCAAATGAATACACACACACACATATACATAAACCCACACACTAAAAATTGGATAAATAATATGAATCTACTCTCAATCTTACATGGGAAAAGACCCGAAGACGCCAAGACCTGTACCCATGAAAATCTACAAATATATATATATATATGCATCTACATACATAAGTACATTCATACACACACACACGTAATATATTCCAATTTTTATTGTATGAATATTCTTGGTGGCTCCCTAGAAGGCAAAACTATCAGAAGATAGCAAGTTTATTTCTTTTCGATTTGAAATCCCATAGTAATAATTCAGAGAGAAGCAGGATAAGAACTTTTCTTTTATTGCCACATCAGAACCTTTTAACTGCAGGCACCATCTTTGAATCTGAGGCTTTTTCTACACTCAAGAGTATCTGCTCTAAAGCCATTGCCGTCTTTCCTTTCAACAAATACCGTGTATACCCAGAAGCATAAGGTGCTTCTTTACGAATTCAATAGTTTTTCCAACTGTTTGTGAGTCAGATGGAATACATCAAGGAGCAACTGCCTCCAGATGCACCCTCCAACCAATAAATAGGTGCTGCCATTGTTGCTTCTCTGAATTATTTTCTTGCTGGTAGGCCCAAATTTTGTCTCCTTCCAAGAGCAAGTTAGTGCAACAAAATGTGATTTCTCCATACAAAATAGCTCTGGACTTGTCTCCAGTCTGCAGAGTACATTTGAACTATATGATCTCCACAGGATCAAAAATTGGTCCCACTGTTTCTGGCCACCTTGAAGTAGGGATCTCATCAAATATAAATGCTTCACCACTTCCCCAACGTTCAGAAAAATAAGAATATTTTGATTCTGCCAGGGTGTGATCCAGTGTCATCCACTTCGCGTCATTATTCCAGATAGAATGACCCTTACTCCTGTGCATATTATGGCCCACAGCTCTTAAAAAAAGAAAATGTCTATTTTAGAGTGACTCAGCTAGCTTCTTGCCTAAAGCAGAACAAAAACTTTCGGTTTCCTAGTTCCAACTTCATGCATTCAACTACTATTCTAAGCAGGCTCTCCCCTGTAACTTTAACTCTTAGATTAAGTCTTGCCTTCTAGACAAACAGAGTGAGTATTTGTCCTCTTTGGGGATTTGAAGAATGTTTTCCAGTCTGTTCCTGTCCACATTATCTTCTCCTCCAATCTCAAGATGCACATTTCTTTCAACTGCTCCTTATACCACCTATTTCTATACTTTGTCCCGACTCCTTTGCCCTCCACTAGATCTGGGGTTGAGCAGGACAAGAAGCAACCAATAGAAACTAATCAAGGAGAGAAGCAAGCTGGAACTGAGGAGAAATTTCATCTCAGTGTGAACAATTAATCAGTGGAACGTCCTGCCACCAGAAGTTGTGGATGCCCCAATGCTGGAGGTTTTTAAGACGATTGGACAACCATTTGTCTGGAATTTTGTAGGGTTTCCTTCCTGAGCAGTGGGTTGGACTAGAAGACCTCCAAGGTCCCTTCCAATTCTGTTATTCAGTTCCCAGTTTGCTATATCCTTCTTAAAATATCTCACCCCAAAATGGACTCCAATTTTGGAAGTGGTCTTTCTGACTTTATTCACAGTATGCAGGGCACCTGAGAAGAGAGTCATCAGAAGAGTATTCATCACCTCAAACTTAAAATATAAGGATCAACTATGCTGGTTTGATAGAACCAAAGGGCCAAAGCGATAAGTGATATTTTTGTTAGTTTGATATGGGCCAACAGCAATCTGAACATGTCGCTTTAACTGGAAGAATCAAATGGAGTTTGTGGACACAGATAACTTTCTTCTTCACTGCTCTGCAGAAAACATTTATTTTGCTACTGCAAAAGTCAGAAATGGCAGAACAAGTGACTAGGTTATTGTCTCTCTGGACAACACAGTTTTGCAAAAAGCATTTGAAAATTGGGATGTATGTGGCAAAACACCAGGACATCAAACCTTCACTGGTGCTAATGGGATGTGGCCTTCTCACTTCTGAAGAGGCACCTTGTTACACATTTGGAAGTGCGTGCATCATGTGGTCACAAATAGTTGCATAAGCCCATACAAGGCAACAAAAAAATCTCAAAAGAACAGGTAGCTGGGGAAAAATAGGGGCTCTGGCGACGGACCAACTACATAAGGAAGAACTTTCACGAAGGGACCTGACGTGGATGGGGAGCAGATTATATGTGGTGCTGAGCTGGCAAACCCTGATGCTGTGACATAACCATGACACTAAGACCACGGGGCATTTTTGGATTTGTTAAAACTCTCCACTTCATGAAGTGCCAGTTGTGGTGGCCCCTCACGAAAAGAGACATTGAAAGTTACGTGGCCAGTTGCCCGGTTGACACAGTGACCTCTTTTGAGGAACATGCTGGCATTCCTTTCAGCCTTCAGAAATAAATTGTGTTGAAGTATTCTTGTTAAATCGCAACTCTTTTAGAATTAATTTGCTGGTATCAGGAACGTCTATTATTAACAGATCAATCAGGCTCCAATTTAATGGATGATGATTGCCTCTGGTGCAACAATATGAATTACTAGGAGGCATGTTTCGTTTTGAACATTGCCTTGGTTTCTAATAATAAGCACTAACAACACGTTATTTTCAATTGAAATATTGCCAGAAATTCAAGGGCTAGCCTCTGGTTCGAGTCCATCGCTTAACGTTGGACGTAATTTCAAACACAGACTTGAGACAGCTATCCAGAACTCAGAGGATGGAAAAACAGTTTCTCTTCTGCCCCGCATCCCCCCCCCCAAAAAAAAAAATAAAAGAGCTGAAAAGAGACTTTGATGCTGCCATCGATCTTGAAATATTTATCCACATTATGCTGCAGGGATGAACTGGGGAACCCTGGAAAGCAATCTACATTTTACAATACTCAATTACACTATAAGCAGATATATGAATGGGAAATTGAAAAGAAGCAAACAATGGAAATTGGATCGGGTGGGGTGGAGGGAACATCCAATAAGTGTATTGATTGAACTTGATTATGTCCAGAACGTTAACAGGGATGCAGTAAGAATTGTGATATACTGAACAAGGTAAAATATTAGGTTGGATCTAGGGAACTCTATACAGATAGGACTCAGCTTATGACCGATATGACCACAGTTGGGATCAGGCTGTCCTTTGGTAAGCAATGTCATCATTAAGTGAGCCATGCCCGATTTGTGACCTTTTCTTTTTGCCATGGTCATTAAGCAAATCCAGCTTCTTCCATTGACTTGGCTTCTTGGATCCCCCACCCCCTCCGAGAAATTGCAAAAGGCAATGTAAAAATATATATGACAATTGTTCAATGACTGAATTTTGATCACGTGACAACAGGTATTTCGCAATGGTCATATGTGTGAGGACCGGTTGTAAGTAAGTTTTTTCAATGCCATCATAATGTTGAATGGTCCTTAAAGGAATGGTCATAAGTTGAGGACTGCCTTTCCCTCCAGCTCAAGGATCCAGCTTAGGCTAGGGAGCCATTCTTACCAATACCACTGCATCAGCTTTTTTAAAAACTTGGGTTACCACTGCAAAAAAAGTGGGGTATAAATGTCGTAAATGAAAGATTTTACATGCTATTTACATGGATTAATAAAAGGTTGGGGAAATACATCACTGAAAAATTGTATGCTTCCTACGAAGACCATAATCCTAAAGGGCTTGTGAATACAATTATGTTTTCAATTAACCAAGATACTGTTTTGTGTTACGTGTTAAAAATAAATACATTAATCCAAGAATCCCGATGAGTTTAAAATTGTGGAAGTGATTTAAGGACACCAGGTGGGGTTTGTTGTGCTTTTTATTAGATTGTTTTCCTTGTTCCTAATTTGCCGGTTCTCCATACTCAAAGTTTCTGCTACCGGTTCTCCAGAGCTGGTCAGAACCGGCTGAAAACCCCCTCTGCTTCCATCCTTCTGAAGTCAGTGAAATGAGGACACAGATTGTTGGGGCCAATATACTGACTCTAAACCGCTTCGAGAGGGCTGTAAAGCACTATGAAGCAGTATATAAGTCTTAAGTGCTATTGCTATAACAACTGTGGAAAGAAAGGTTGTAAAATGGGACAGAACTCAACAGCTATTTTAGCAACAAAAATGTGATCGTTAGGCAAGAACTATCTGTTCAAGATCAGGGGTCACCAACCTTTTGGACCCCAGGGACCACCAAACTCAATTTTAAATCCTGCGGACCAGAGACCCTGGGATAATCCCAAAAAAGTCTACAGGAAAATTCCCCACCCCATTTTCCTACCAGTCAATCATTCTTTATTTGGGATCACAGGATACCGTCTCCAGCTCTGTTTTCAGTGGGAGAAAGAGAGAAACTTTTGGCTTCATGAAAGGAAAGCAGCAGAAGCAACAGAAGTCTTTCTTTCTCTCCCCCAAATTCCATCAGAAATGAGTCCTTGTGAGACTTGTCGTACCGCCACAGCCACTTGGAGCAGGATGCCTTGTAGGGTCCCAAAGACTCGTTTCTGGCAGAGTTTGGGGGAGAAAGAAAGACTTTTGTTGCTTTCCTTGCATGCAGCAAAAAGCAGAAGAAGTGGAAAGAAGCAGCCCAGTAGCCAGGCGAGGCATATGGGGCAAGTTCCCCCCCCCCGCCCTTCCCCCCCCCCACTACCTCATGTTGTTCGCAATGCAAGCGACGCAAGCCTTGTTCTCCCATGGGTCATGTGGGGGGCACAGCCTTGTGTTCCGGCGCAGCCTGCTTTGGAGGGTGCTCTGGGGGTGACATTTCTCTGCGGACCCATCAAAATTTTCTTGCAGACCACCAGTGGTCCCCAGCCCACTGGTCGGCGACCACTGTTCTAGATGCCTAAAGCTTCATTTTTTTTGCTAAAGCAAGGTGGTGGTTAAGTGAGTCGCACTTGATTTTATGACCTTTTTTGGTTCCCTTGTGAAACAAATCACCACCGTTATTAAATGACTTACAGTCATTAAGTGAATCTGGCTTCCCCATTGACTTTGCTTGTCAGGTCTCCACAGACCCATGACACTGCAACCGTCATAAATATGAGTCAGTTGCCAAGCATCTGAATTTTGATCACATGATCATCAATCAAGACTGCTGCATCTGTCCAGTCACTTTTTTCAGTGCGGTTGTAACTTCCAACCGTCTCTAAATGAATTCATTTCCTACAACTTGCAAAGGGAAAACATTACATAAAGTTATTGTAGTGGGCCTTGCAGCCACTCCACTTTTAATTGTGCTTTCACTGTGTTGCATGAACCTAAACACGATGGGATCCTAACCCAACTCTTTTTTCACTCTGAGAAAACATGGGATAAAAAAGTGTGTGTGTGTGGGGGGGGGAATCTGGTAGGGCGGGAATAAAGCGAGTGTGATGGGTGCAACGTCCATTCAGGAAGCAATGCTTAACCAAACGGGCGTTTGTGATTGGCTGCTTTGTCTGGAGCCGCCTCCGCAAAGAGCGCGTAACAGCTGCGTCTCGCGCAAAGATCGGGAGGGCCAGCGGTCGTTGGGGAAGCGAAAGGCGGTCAAAATTGAGCCTGAGATTGACGTTTCGCTTTCCATTCTGATTGGTGGTAAGGAAGGGGAAAGAAGGACAGCCTCACATCGGATTGACTTGTCCCTCTGTCATCAAACGCGCAGATGCATTTTGTCCCCTTAAATGAGCCACGTGCTGACTCTATCGCTAGCCCCGCCCCTCGCGTTGTATCTGAGTTGCTGTCAGGGGTTTGGGGGAGGGGGGAAGAGAAAGGAGGGAACCAATCCTTCGAGACGATTGGCCCCGCTCTAATGAGCGGGAGGAGACTCGTGACAAATGAGGAAAGGGCGGAAGAATCCGGAAGTGCCCGAGCTGGAAGGCGAAGGGCGGGATACCCGTGCCCAATGCAGAGTCCGAGTGAGGTTGAGAGAGGTGGGGCTCGACTAGAAAAGGCGGAGGGGCGTGGCCAGCCCCAGTTATCGGCCTCAACTGTCTGGAGGAGGAGGAGGGGGCGGGGCTATGCATTGCAGTTTCCAAATGCGACCGAGAAGAGAAGGGCGAAGCTTTGGGTGTGGTAAGTTCGAGTCCCGCTCTGTCCAATTTAGTCGTGGTGGGGAAACGGAAGGAAAAGAAGAAGAGGTGCGGTGATTGTCCTGGCGAGGGGGCTGCTTCCCTGGGTAGAGAGGAAGAAGACTGCCTTCCTCCCTAAATATGTCTAACCTGTGGCTATTTCCCTCTCCTGCTCCACTCCATGAGGGTGGATTGCCTTACTTCACGTTCTCTAATCTTCCGCAGGAACTTGGGTAGTTTCTTCTTGGTCTTGAGAAGAAAAACTAAAACAAAAAATGGAGGGTTGCCCCTGTGATTAAGGCAGGGGTGGGGATCTATGACCCTTTTAGGACTTGTGGACTTCAACTCCCAGAATTCCTGAGCCAGCCATGCTGGCTCAGGAATTCTGGGAGTTGAAGTGCACAAGTCCTAAAAGGGCCATAGGTCTCCACCACTGGGTTAAGGGGTACCTTGGCCTCATCTTTGGGGAATTGTGGGAGTTGAAGTCCACACCTGTTTAAATGGCCCAAGTGGAGAAACACTGATGGATCTTCCTTCTCTCAGCTTCCTCTGATGTGGGAGGGTGGGGGCATAGCCCTTCCAGCTGGGGAGAATGAGATTTGGAAAGAAAACAAAAATATTTGTCAAATGCATAACATCCCCCTCGTGCATGGAAACTAGTTGCAGGCAGGCCTTGTTTAGTGACTGCCTCAAACAGCAGCTTTTCACAGTTTACGACAGGAATGACAAAGCGCCACCAGCCCTCTCGCCTTCATGAGCTTTTCCAGGTAGAGCAAAAGAAAGCAGGAGTGAGATCATAGGGATATTAGTGATTTCACCTTGTGGCTAAGTCCCAATTCCAAGGGCTATCTTTATTTTTATATAAATATATAGTGCATGATGTAGTTGAAAGGTAAGTGAGGTGATTTTGCAGTGCTCTGCCACTTCCCTATTTTTTAACACACGAAGGGGCCTTCCCAGTACACATTTTTTCCTACCCCAGCGGGCATATTTTCTTCTCATTTATATAACTGCCCATCTCATGCATTTGTTTCTGATATAATCTTCCGTGGGGACTTCAGATCATCTGACGTGCTGCTTTCGAAATGGAAGAACAATGCGTGTGTCACATTAATCGGCGCCCTTTCACTTATGTCAATTAGTACATTTAGCCATGAAAGTATGCAAATATCTACTTGTTTGGCTTTCTGGAAGTTTGTTTTAGATTTTTATCTTGCGTATTTTTCATCACTCAATTTTTTCATCTCCTAAATTACTAGTTTTTCCTAGGAGGAATAAATATTAGATGTTTGCTGCAGTGTTATTTATAAAAATAATAAAGGTAGGATTTTTAAAAAATCAAAAGGATTGTATTTCTGTGTAGTATCTGGGGTTCCTGTTGGACATCTAAATTTTAATCAAACCCTCTTGGTTTTCAAACCAGTCAGATTAGGTAGGCAGAATTCTGCTGGTGCTGCTATCGGTTGCTTGGGCAGTTGCAGCCGAAATGAGTTTCTACTGTTGGTTTAGAACATCTCCTCTGGTCAAAGATCCTGTATCACAACTTGGCCAAACATATTAAAGTTCATGGGTTTGGGCAATCCATTCTATTCCAACCTAACCTCCTTTGCTGCTCTGTGGTGCAGATCAAAGAGAAGGATTAGAGGTGACATAACAGCTGCCATCCAGTACTTGAGGGGTTGTCACAGAGGAAAGAGGATCCACTGGACCCATTCTTCAAAGCACTAGAGGGCAGGACAAGAAGTAGTAGGTGGAACTCCTTAAAGATGTAACCTGAAACTAAGGAGAAATTTAAGAAATGAACAATTAACCCACCATAACTATGGAAGCCAAGTGGGCAAGAGGGCCAGTCACTCACTCTCTCTCTCTCAGTACATCACACGAGGTTGCTGTTGTTAGGAAAATAGGATGAAGGTGTGTTGCCTATGTTCATCATCTTCAGTTATTCGTAAAAACAGTAAGGGCAGGATACAAATAAAATAATGGAACTATTGGAGTTGTAAGTGCTCCATCACTGGAGATTTTCAAGCAAAGACAGGACAACCATTTGATCAGAATGGTATAACATCTGCCTTGAGCATGGACTAGAAGACCTTCAAGGCATCTTCCAACTTACGATTGTATGATTCTAAATATTTGAAATATTTTCTGGTGTATCAGTATGAATAAATAAATATTTTTATGAGTGGAATTCCTTGGGGTTGATCTAGAAAAAAGGTAGAATAAAAATGACTGTGGATGCTACCAGTGATGAATATTTTATGGAATGGAGTACAGGTAGTACATGACGTACAACACAGTTGAGCCCAAAATTTCTGTTGATAAGCAAGACAATTGTTAAGTAAGTTTTGCTCCATGTTATGACTTTTCTTGCCACAGTTGTTAAGTGAATCACTGCAATTGTTAAGTTATAACACGGTTGTTAAGTGAATCTGGCTTCCCCATCGACCTTGCTTCTGAGAAGGTCACAAAAGGGGATCACATGGCCCTGAGACATTGCAGCCATCATAAATATGAGTCAGTTGCCAAGCATACAAATTTTGATCATGTGTCCACAGGGATGCTGCAACGGTTGTAAATGTGAAAAATTGTCATAACTCACTTTTTTCATGGCCATTGTAATTTCGAACAATCACTAAATGAACTGTTGTAAGTCGAGGACTATCTGTACAATGATTTGTTTTGTTACTGTAACATAGAACATCTTTGCTGGCAAGCCTTTAAGCTGGATCCCCAACTAACATCTACCAAGGATGATGATGAGTGAAGGAGAATATGTCTTTTGCAAGTGGAAAAAGCGGCTATGGCCAGCACAGGTATGTAATGGCCCCAACCTTGATTATTTCTGATTTGGGGAAGAGACATATCCAGATTGGCTAAAAATACAGTACCATTCGAACAGAGGTGGCAGTTCAACTGTATTTCGTTTTGGGTTTTGTACAAACAAAACCCAAAACATTTTGTTTTCATTTTGTTTCTTGTTGCAAACTATAGTTAATCAAAGTCAAAGGGTCAACCTGTTATGCTAAAAGGCTTCCTCCCATTAGAAGGGTGTCATTTCTAATCCAGTTGTCCATAATTTGAGTGGTAAATAACATTGGCATGTAGGCGGCATGAACTACTACTTCTGCAAATCCCACAGAGTGCAATCATGGTTTGTGATAGCTTACTACAAAGAAAACATTCCCCCGAGACAGACGTAATTCCTTGTTTCATAGACCTCTTGGCAATCATACAAGTGATGAAAGCTCTGCTTTCTCGGACATTAATTTTATTTCATTTCGTTTCATTTATATACTTATATATTTGTTTGCCTTTCAAGTTCAGGCGACAGTCTTAGGATTTCACAGTGATTTCTCATCCCAACAATGAAACAGGCCCAACCCTGTTTAGAATTCTGCAAAGGCCAACCAGAAGTGCCACTGTCTCAGTTGTGGGGGTTCTAGCAAGACACTATGCTTATTTATCTGATTTTTTATCCTGCCTTCTTTATTACTTTCCAAGTAACTCAAAGCAGAGAATATATCTAATATTTCTTCCTCATCTTATTTTCTCCACAACAACAACCCACCTCACTCTTAGAGAGACTGGCCAAAGTCACCTAGCCAGTTTTCTTGCCTAACGCAGGACTAGTATTTATCTCCTGGTAATTGGCTCCCAGCTGGCTTTTGTGCCTGAAATAGGATTAGAACTCAGTCTCCTGGCTTCTAGCTTGGTACCTTTACCATTAGACCAAGAGTATTGCTTGTTTTGCTCATATTGTTGCCAAGAAAATTATGTGTATATACATGGAGTGAATTTCCTTGTCTTCTACATTTTCATGTTGGAATGTCAGCTGTATTTCAGAATCTGACTAAAATATCACATCCTCTTCCCCACGTTTTGATTATTTTCTCACAATCCGCTATCAATTTTCAGATTTTTTTTTTCTTCCATACCCACATTGGAAGGGAAAGTTTCTGGCCTTGAGAGTTCTGAAGAACTTTTAAAACAAAAAACAAAAACTCAACTTCAGTGCTCTCTATTGTGCGTTTCTCACAATAGAAATATGTTTCTACTTCTCTGCTGCAGTTCTCTGGATTTTTTGTTTCTCAGAATCTGGACCTTTTAAAAAAAAAAAAAAAAATCCATACTTTTTCTTCCACCTTCCAGATCTTGTCTAGAAGCCAGAGTTCCAGAGGGCGTCTGCTTCCTGAGAAGCTTGGTTCCATTCGGCTCAAAATTATTGCTGAAAATAAACAGTTAAGTTTCTGAGAATTTGCAGCCTTTTACACTGCTTTTTTATGTCTATTTCACCATTCAGTTTGATTTGCAAAATAAATCCATGAAAGCCCCCAGATCCTGGTCTCCCCTCTGTTTTTGTTTTTTGTTTTTAAATAAATAAATTTCTTATGGGATGTTATTCAGCACAAGCAGGAATGGTCACAGCTATTTACTGGCAAAATGTTGACAGACAATCTTAGAACTGAAATTCTATCAAAGACAATGCTAGGTGAGGGAAGGTGGTATTGTTGATTTGCTCAAGAAGGATAGGGTTAGAAGTAATTTATTTATTTATTCACAGCTGTTGAACTAAAGCATTCTTGACCACGTAAACCAAAATTTTAATGCTTTTCTTTCTCCTTTTTTCAAGGGTTACCATGCGTTTTGCCCATATTGTGCCTCTGACAGTACAAAGCATTGAAGAGATTGCAGATAAATTGGGTATATTTTTCTTTTATTTGTTCAGCCATGGCCATGAAATCCTGCATGTTTTCTGTTTTCCAAATTCATCTAGATAACGAGGGGCCCAAAAATCTCGGGCTAGACTTAACTACCTAAAGACAGGCAAACTTTGTTAAAAACAGTTATCTTGATTCTGCTATGTTTAGGTGTCTTCTTTGCCAAAAAAACTTACAATGAGTTTTGTTTTATAACACTGATTTGCATCCGTAAAAGATCTGATTCCAAAAAAAAGTAATAAAGGGATGGTAAACTCAGGAATGAAATTATGTCATCGATCCTAATGGACTGGAGAGAGAGAGGGAGGAAGATATATATATGCTTAATAAAAAAGGATTTCCAAAATGACCATCAGAGCATTAGTAGTTCCTATATTATTATTAACACGCTCTGATGCTAAGAAGTTCTACTCCTACTCCCCACCTGAAAAGAAATCTGTTCCAAATGCAAAACACAAGCAGAAGAGAGGAGTTTCAGTTTTAGTTTCACAGCAGCAAATAGCTTTAGTACAGAACAGTTGAGCTAAACCACGCCCAGGCTCCTTGCTGTCTCCTTGCTCACACAGCAAATACTGCTTCAGTTTCTAAACAGCCCTCAGCTCTCACACATTGACAGGATGCTAGCCAGATGAATACTGATGGATGCTGGTAGGCAGAGGCAGAATTCCCCCCACCCCTTATTTTCCTCCCCAAAAACTATGATCGGCCACATAGTTTTGTAGCAAAGCACGGGTATCGAGCAGTGTTCCCCTTCCTCGAGCCAACAAACTGCTGAAGCCACCACAGTGCTTGCAAGAACCAAGAATTGCTGTGTGTTTTTAATATGCATCCGGTTTTCAGCAGTTCCTGAAAGCATTGTGTAGCTTTAGTGGTTTGTTGGCTTGAGGAAGATCAATGCCATCTACCCCTTTTAGTAGAAGGCAGTCCATTTGTAAGTGCCAGTTCCAACCTACATACAAACTGGACTTTGTCTTTAAGATTAAAAACAGATTTAGGAACAGAACGCATTCTTTCTCCCAACACTGAAGGTTTTTAAGAAGAGACTGGACAACCATTTGCCTGAAATGGTATGAGGTTTCCTGTCAGAGCAGGAGGTTAAACTAGACTAAATTAGAAGACCTTCCAACTTTGTTGCTCTGTTGTTCTTAATCCTGGACACAACCTGAATACAAACGGCAGGTTAAGAGGAAAAGAATAAATTGGGTGAGAACCAAGCAGGTCAGGATAAGCCACTGGGCTTATGACCGTAACAGAGCCAGCCAATCACAGTTGTAAAATGTGCCTTGATTTTATGACTTTTTGGGGAATGGACATGAATGCCAGTTTTCAGCAAAAACATCATAACACCCTGTCACGTGACCATGGGATGTTGCAGACAGCCATAAATGCAATAAACTGGTTATCAAGCACTCAAAGTGTGGTCACATGACCACAGGGGAAAATGGCTGTCAGAATTTCATAACTAGATCATAATTCCAGAGAGGTCCATCAGAACTTCAAATGATTCCTAAGCTATTGGTCATAAATTGAGAGGCTACCTATGAGAAAAAATAAATTAGGAAGCAATAAAATAGCCTTGGTAGTTCAAGCTAAGGTGTATCCTAATTTTTCCCCCCAGTGTGGAGTATTACCTGTACACCTGTACAGGTAATACTCCACACTAGGGGGGAAAATTAGGATATGTAATCCTAATTACCTATCAGGTAATCCTCAACTTAAAATAGTTCATTTAGTGACCATTCGAATTACAGCGGCATTGAAAAAAGTGACTTATGACTGTTTTTCACACAACCATTGCAGGGTCCCCACGTTTTGATCACGTGATCAAAACTCAGCTACTTGGCAAATGAGTCATATTTATGATGGTCGCAATCCCCGGTGGTCCTGTGACTTTCTGACCAAGCAAAGTCAATGGGGAAGCCAGATTCACTTTACAACTGTGTTACTAACATAAAAATTACAGTGCTTCTGTTAACGGTGACAAGAAAGGTCATAAAAGGAGACAAAAGCCTCTCGGTTGTCTCACTTAGCAACAAAAAATTTGGGCTCAGTTGTGGTCGTAAGGTGAAGATCTGCACAATTCAAGGTAATGTACTTAACACTCCCTTTGCCTATTTTCTCACAACCAGCATCTATGAGGAGACTTGGGCTGAGACTGAAGGAATGGCAGAAAGTTAGTCCTAAACAGGAAACAAAACTTTAATGTTCTCCCTCTGTTGCTTCTCTGCAACAAACCCCCAAAACTTTATCCTTAGACTGTCTACTATTGACCTCACCCCTTCCTGAGAGGTCTTCAGGGAGCGTGCATAAGCACACCAATGTGTCTACCGTCCCTGTCCTATTGTTTCTTTTTTTTTCTTATTCATATCCATTTCATGTATTCATAACCATGTTTATACTTATACCTGTTATCCAATAATCGCTTGGCAAAATAAAATAAATAAAAAATAAATAAAATAAAAATAAAACTGGTATTTGCAAGCCTACCGGGGATGACAAGTTTGGGGTTAATTCTGAATCCCTTAGTAGAGGCATGTCTAAAGTCCAGGCTCAGGGACAATTGCAGCCTGTTTTCAAATTTCCCGTGGCCCACAGCCTCTTTTCCCTGCCGGTTCAGCCTGTCATTCATCCCCAATGGCCAGCATTTTTCCTTCACCGCACAGCTGTTCCCATGAATGTCAGGCTGAATGGTCGGCTCCCACACATTTTCACCTCACAAATCTGGTCCTTCTTGCAAAAAGTTTGGACATCCCTGCCTTAGGATCAATACTATTATGGCTTGTTGCACAGTCAGCCAGATGTTCAGTCTGGATTTGGCATTTTTATCCACCAATCAAGTCCTTCCCAAAGACCTGAGATAGACAGATGATAGGCAGGTGTTATAATAGAGATAGTATTCAGCCGGTTCAGACCCGTTCTGGTGTACCAGTAGTGGAAATTTTGATTAGTTCGGAGAACCGGCAAATACCACCTCTGGCTGGCCCTTCCCAGCCACCCCTGCTGTTTCCCATCCTTTGTTCCATTGATTTTTAGCTCAGCTAATTTGCGCGGCAGCTCACCTCTCCGAAGGCGATCTTTGAGTGTCACGCACGGAACCAGTAGCGTGCAATTTGGAATTAAACTTCTGTGTTATAAATATATAAATATCATTGCAGGATTTATTTATTTATTTATTGCATTTATATTACCACCCATGGCTACTCAAGGCGGCTTACAGAATATAAAACCACATTTAAAACAATAAAAACTAACAAAAAGAATCAAATAAATTAATATAATGCAATATAACAAAATCACCCCCCGCCCGGCGACAGCAAATCACACGAGCCATTTCATGGCCTCCATCCCTCTCTGGGTTCCCCAGGCCCACTGGCAGAACCAGCTCTTCAGTGCCTTACAGAAGAGTATTAAGAGTGGGAGCCGGATAATTTCAAATTTCATTGTATTTTGAATGCAATGACAATTAAGGTATTCTATTCTAATCTCTGGGGGGATGATGTTCCAGAGAGAGGGAGCCACTGCAGGATGTAAGCTATTCCACGTAAAGCTGCCTTTTTATGTTTGACCAGTAATAATGGTTATTATTATTTTGATTCATTGCACAGTCAGTCAGATGCTCAAACTGGATTTGGCCCTTGAATGACCAGATGGACATTATTATTATTATCAAATTTATTTGCTGTCCACCTTATGGTTCAAGGTGACTCTAAGCTCTTGATAGATCTGCCCTCCCTCATACATTCTTTCTACCTCTTGGATAGCCATCCAAATTCCTTTACTTATTTGTATTTATTGAGAATTTTACATAAAGTAAAAAGCAAATCTAAAGAAAGAGAGGGAAAACAAAAAAGAGGAAAGAAAGAAGTGCAAGAAAATACAACTAAAGTTATAAAATATAATGATTTCCTACTTTCTCTTCCACAGTTATTAATGAATCTAATATATCTCCTCCCTCTTACCTCTTCCAGACATCCCTTCAACCCTTTATTTAATTATTATGTGTTTCACTTAATAAATCCATATTAATATTTTGGCTTCCTTTAATAAAAAGGCGGTAAAATATTTCTAGTCTTTTTTTAAAAAGCACTTGTTGTTTTCTCCCTGACCAATTTCTATCATTTTAACAATCTCTTCCTGTGTTGTGGGAATTTCACTCTTCTTCCATCTTTGTGCATTTAATAACCTTTGTGCCAGTATCATACAAAAAATTAATCTTCTGTGAGTCTTTTATAATTTAGTATCCATAAGTCCCAATAAAAAACCTCCAGGGTGTTCTTTTTGTTACAATATGAATCTTTAAAATTATTTGTATTGTTGGTATATTTATATCCAAAGTTTCTTGGGTTTCTCACAAGTCCTCCCTGTGTGATAAAATGTCCCTTCATTTTTTTCTCCCACATTTCCAGCATTGACTGGAGGTCCCTTTATACATTTTTGATATTATACAAATTCCTGACAGGGCCATATCTTCAGCTAGTGAATTCTTCTGGTTATATAGAGGTCATGTGTGCTTCCTTTTATAAGCCTGCCTGCATTTTTCCCTTAATTTATTCAGTTCTTAGGCCACCCAACTCCAAAAAGGACTCTTGAACAGCTTCACAAGATAAAAAACAGGAAAACCACAACATTAAAAAGCAAGTTGTTCTGAGGGATCAGTAGCAAAAACATTTCTCCCCCCTCCCTCCATCTCTTCCATATATCTGGTGCTTTCCAACTTTCTCAAGTTTGACGTGTGTGTACTTCAATTCCCAGAATTCCCCAGCCAGGGTAGAAACCAGTGCAGAATTTCTCCCTCATCTCCCCCGCCCTGTCAAACATTCTCTCACTCCCCTCCCCCCCAAGAGGTGAGGTGGGTTTCCACTCTCCTGGCCTTCTGGAAGGCTGTGGAAATATGGTATACCTTTCTTGAGGTGTACTAAGAAGCAGCCATGGTGGAGCTGGTTAGAACCCTGAAAGCCCTCCCCACACATTTTAATTTTTCACATCTGTTGCCCCTTTTTAATTTTTTAAGGTTTTTAATATTTTATTTGTATACCACCAAGATTGCCTCAGTGAGGGGGATGGGTGACTTGACAGATTATAATAGATAGATGGATGCATGGATGGATAGACAGACAGACAGATTTGATACATAGATAGATAGATTAGACAGACAGACAGAGATAGACAGACAGACAGACACATATACATAAATGGACAGGTGGATACATAGATAGATACATAGAAAGGTACAGATAGACAGACAGATAGATTCTACAAGTTTCAAAATGATGACAGAAAAGATTATTCAATAAGGTTGGGATGATACAGCAGGGATTATATTTCTTCAAATATATCTTTGTAAAATCCTGAAAGGTTTCCAATATTGTAGATAATCCTCTCTTGTTTAAATATTGCTTGATATTTGCTTCCTGAATCCTCCTGGCTATATAAAGTCTTAAAGAATTTTTGGGCAATGTTTTTTTTCCTTCTATCTAGTGATCAATGGTCCCATTCTCATCTTGCAGCTATTGTATTAATTTTTTCTCTTTCTCCTTCAATTTGTATGCCAGCATCTCCCTGGTTTATTCACGTGCTCAAAGTAGTTTTGTTTCGTCAATCTAAGGTTCTGTGCCATTTCTCCTTGTGATATTAAGTTTATTTTGTGTTTGACCATATCTCTTTCTCCTCTAATTTTTTTCGTTTTGGGGTTCTTTTTCATTATAGATTCCAGTTCTTTTAGCTTCCCTGCAATGTTGTTTGTTGTTTCTTCCTTTCCTTGTTCCTTCGAGCCGCATAAGCTATTGCTAAGCCCCAGATGTAGACTTTAGTTGTGTCCCATAAGTTTTGTAACGTTGTATGTTCTTTCAAATTTACATTGAAGAATAATTCCAATTCTTTTTCCAACATTTGCACATACTTTTTTCTTTCAGAATTCTCTGGTTTAGAGTCCACCTCCCTCTCTTTTTTCCCCCCTTCCATTTCACTTTTATGGGATTATGATCTGCCCATGTATTCAATATTATATCTGCTTCCTTTATGTCCTCTTCCAGTTCCAGCTCCATCCACATCATATCTATTCTTGACCAAGAATTGTAGGGTTTAGAAAAGAAAGTGTATTGTCTCTCCTGAAGATTTAGTTCTCTCCATGTATCTTTTAAGTTTAACTCTTGTACCATTTTAAAGAATATATCTGGTAATGTTCTTCTTGTTTTTTTAATTACTTATATAATCTTTCTTAGTGTCTATCACCACATTAAAATCTCCTGTTAAACATACATTCTCCTGCTCTGACTCGATCATTTTCTGGTGTAATTTACAGTAGAATTTTGTATTTGGTACGCATATTACTGCTAGCAACATTCCCTTTTGGCTTGTTTTTATTTCTGTCAATAAGATTCTTTCTTTATCCACATAAATCCCTCTTGGTTTCAACCATTCTTTTATATATACTGCCATGCCGATCTTTTTTTATGCCAAAGCCAAATGGATTTACCCTATTTTAGGAAATTCTAGAATGCCTCCGTGTTGTTTCTTAATATGGACCTTTTGAAGGCAAAGTCACAAGTTCCTTCCCTTGTAGACTAGTGGTTCATCTCTTGTCCTCCCATAAACTTTATCCCTAGTTGTTTTACTTGCAAACCTCACGTGAACTTCCCTAGGCAGTTTATGTCAACGCACATAGAAAAAGAGAAATGTTGAATGATAAAATTACTGTGATGGAAATGAAGGAGACAATTAAAAAACAAAAAAACAAAAAAACACCAGGACCTCATGGAATCCCACAGATAATATCAAATCAAGAGTTAAAGGCCCAAGGAATTGAAATAGATTGGTGACCATATCTGCAAATTTGGACAACATACAAAAACTAGAACAATATGGCTTTTATAAAGACAAACAGGAAGTGGATAAAATATTACAGGGGACAGGGGAAGATTATTACTAAAACATAACTGCTTTTTAAAGATTTAAAATGAAGAAACAGTTAAAGAGACTATGATAATCTGGGCCAAAAATTTTGGATGTATTATTGAAATGGAACACTGGGAAAAATTGTGGGAGAAAAATTACAAATTAACAATGTCAGCAGCCTACAAAGAAAATCTGTATAAAATGTTTTACTGTTGGCATTTACCCCCGGCAAAATTGGCCAAAATATTTCCAAACAGATCAGGGAAATGCTGGAGATGTAATTATAAGCAAGGAACTCACTTTCACATGTGGTTGACCTGTCCAAAAGCTAGGAAATACTAGCTCAAAGTAAAGAATTGGTTAGAAGAAATTACTAAACAAAAAATTGAGAAAAAACCAGAACTATTTTTATTGGGCATATTAAGACAAAAGACTTGCAAAAAAAACTGCAATACATTATGTTACATATAATAACCGTGGCCAGAATTGCCTTCACTCAAAACTGGAAACAAGATACCATTCCGTCTGATGCAATGATAATAAGAAGGTTCTTGAGTGTGCAGAGATGGACAGGTTAACTATGGAATTAAAAGACAGAGAAGAAACAGAATACTATAAGATCTGGAATGGTACCAGTGGTTAGAGAATAGATGTAGTTACATGAAGAATACATAGGAGTTTTAGTAAAATGGAAAAATATTGTATATATATTTGTATCTACTGCTATAAGTTAAAAGTAGAAAAAACTAACGTAGAATAGTAACAACTATCTCAATACAAGTGAATACCGTTACCTGAACACTGTAATGAGTGTAAATGTGGTGTTTTAGTTGAAATACATTTAATAAAAATTTACTTTGGAAAAAAATGCTGAAGGTTTAGCCAGTGGATGGGATAAAAAAAACCAAGGGAATGCTAACTTGCCCTCCAGAGACAGGAAGTTCCACAGATTAAGCATAAGGCCTCTCTTCCCCCCCCCCTTTGCTCTCTGTTTACCATTTGGGAACTTAAGGGAAAAGCCTTGGAAGGATGGGGTCAGGTTGGTGTAAAAGGAAGCTGTAAATTACCCTGCAGTTGACCCCAGGAAATGTTTTATGACATTTTATATTATGTCATAAAATGTGGGATGACAATTTTTATGTCAAAATGTTTCATAAAATTGGCTATATTTCAGTTCCATGGAAGTCCAGATTCCAGATTTTGGATCCATTCTGTAAGTTAACCCATTTGAGCTACCTTGGTTCAAAAAGTGTTGATCTACGATGCACCATTTTGCCCAGTTAAAAGCTATATGAATGACAGTGTTACTGGCATAGACATGCTATTGTACACTTAATAGACGACAGTGTAGCATAAATATAACGTTTATTCACACTGGGAAACAAAAAAAATGTGTGATTCACTTTTTTGCTGTGCTCTAGAACTGAGCTAACAATATTTCCCAAGTTATGCCAATCATATTATTTAAAATATTTTCTTTGTCCAAAATGGATTCCAAGGCAATTGTGATCAGTGATCGCTGATCACTGTTGACTATCTTCCCAGGTCCGAGCAATAAAACCCAGAAGGTGGTAGAAGAGTTGACTTATCGTCGAGCCTTGCGAGAATTGCTGGAGATCATGAAGGAACAGGCAGCCCCTAAAGGTCCCGACTCTTTTAGGGGAAGGAATGAAGAGGCAACAACTGGGAAAGGACAGCAAGAACAATTCTCGGCACCCCAGGAACCCCTTTCTCCCCGAAGAAGCCCGCGTTGGACAAAGAGGATGGAGACCCTTTCAGATACTCCAGCCACATCATTGAGACCTTTGGCATCGAGAACCAATAACCTGTCTACCTGCAAACCTCCCTTGTCTGCATTGGGAGACCTTCCAGGTGTCAGGAAGCCAGCCTTGGAGGTGGGCAGAGTTTGGAAAGCCCCAAAGCCAAACATCTCCCAGAGTGTGGCAACATCACCCCAACTCACCCAGAGGTCTCCCCTGGCCTCCAAGGAGCATCAGCAAATTGGCGGTCCATCTGGCAAGAAGGCGTCTTCAAACCGGCCAGTGAGAACCAGCACCCCGGACTCTACTTCTTGCAAGTGCTGCCCCAGATTCCCACCAGCCAAGGGAAGAGACGAGGCTGCCTCAAAACTGCGGAGGAATTTGCTGGGACCTGCCCTCGAAGGGTTTTCCTCCCAGCCAGCAAATGTTCTCCCGGCCAAGCGAGAGTCATGGAAACGGAAGAAATGGCAGCAACCCTCCAGGGGCACCAGGTGCTCCCTGCGCTTGGAAGCTGCTTGCTCAAAGCAGATCCTGGCCACTCAGGAACCCTCTTTGGAAAGGTCACAATGCATGAGTGGGAGAGAGCCCGGAAAGCCCAGAGAACCTTCTCTGGATTGTGCTCCTTGGGAACTGAAAAGAGAGCCTGACTCATGTAGAGCTGGAGATCGAGGAGGCTGGCTTCCAGAATTTGCGGATAAGGAAGGTAAGGTGATATCCATCTGCAAAAACCATGCTGGGGGAAGTTGTGAGTTTTGGGGAGACCCATGGAGGTTCATATGCTGTCTTCAAGTGCAGTGAACTGGTATTGTCAAGCGCCAGGGAAGTCAGGCGATCCAGGCAGTTCAAATCAGTATAAAGATTTATTGTAAGCTTAAGCCCTCTATATAAGAATCTGAACTACTAACAGTTCAAGCAATTTGGTGGTAAATAAGGAATTCATGGTGGGCTGGACTTGTATGTGCAAAGGGACTTTAACCCCTGTCAGTCTCAGCCTGGACATTTTCTACAGGTGTGGGTTTATATAACAGAATAACAACAGAGTTGGAAGGGACCTTAAAGGTCTTCTAGTCCAACCCCTTGCTCAAGCAGGAGACTCTGGCATATACCATTTCAGACAAATGGTTGCCCAATCTCTTCTTAAAAACCTCTGCACAACTTCTGAAGGCAAGCTTTTCCTCTGATCAATTGTTCTGTCAGGAAGTTTCTCCTTAGTTTTAGGTTGATTTTCTCCATTGCTTCTTGCCCAGGCTTCAAGGTGCTTTGGAAAATAGCTTGACTCCCTTTTCTTTGTGGCAACCCCTTAATTATCAGAACACTGCTACTGGTATCATGTCACAAATAGTTCTTTTCACTAAACTAAACATTCCCAATTCCTGCAACTATTCTTTATATGTTTTAGCCTCCAGTCCCCTAATCATCTTTGTTGCTGTTCTCTGCACTCTTTCCAGAGTCTCTGTAGCTTTTTAATAATATGGTGACCAAAACTGGATGCCTATTCCAAGTGCGGTCCTACCAAGGCCTTATAAAGCAGTACTAGCACTTCCCATGATCTTGATTCTATCTCTCTGTTAATGTAGCCTAGGACTGTGTTGGCTTTTTTGGCAGTTGCAGCACACTGCTGGCTCACATTTGGCATGCAGTGTGAACTTGGCAGCCTTTGGGGCTTCCTAGCCATGACTTAAAAAGTGAGCCATTTTAGTGTAGTGTTAAAGGCATCAGGTTAGAAACAACAGAGAGATTGTGAATTCTAGCCCCCCACCCCGCTTCCTTCCTTAGGCACAAAGCCAGATGGGTGACTCACAGTCCTTGGAAGCAGATGGCAGCAAATCACTTAAATCCTTGCCACGAAAACTGTAGGTACTTTTCCAGGCAGTCCCTGAAAACCAGACACAACTGATTAGAGGGGGTGGGAGCCATTACTTACTTACTTATTTATTTGCCATCCATCTTATTTTGAGTGGCTTATAGCTGAATCTGATGCATGAATGAATCTGATTGTGGTTTAGTTTACAAACCATCATTGTAACCCAGCCCAGCTTGCTGCAATGGTTTAACGCAGCTGGGCTTCATCCAATATCTGTTTAAACTTATATCCCAGTGAAAGCTCAAAGTTGCTAAAAGGGGAGCTCTCTGCCTCCTATCTCTGCAACAACAACCCTGTGAGGTGGGTTGCCTGAAAGTGACTGACCACGTCTTAAGGGGGATTTGAGCCTCGACGTTTGTGCAGATGTTCCTCAACTTACAACTGTAATGGAGCTTGCTCACTACGGACATAATGATGATTAATGATTAAGCAAATCACCCACACAACTGTCCTGATTTTATTACCTTATTTGTGGGGGGTCTTTAAGCAAACTCATTGTTTGCTATGGTGCAGTGCAGTTTTGCCAAAAACCGGAAATGGCGGTTATTGGCAAAAATGAAAATGGCAGTCCTGTGACTGTGGGATGTCTTAAATGTGGACCTGTTGCCAAATGTTCAAAATATGCAAGCATCAAATTTTTTGAACCAGATCATAAGTACGTTTTGAGGGGTCTGCTATAATTTTGGACAGTCACTAAGCAACCAGTCGTAAGTTGAAAATGTACAGTGCCCAGATCACGATTACATGACCATAGGGATTCTGGAATGATAAGAACTTTGAGGACCAGTCACAATCACCACTGTTTCAGCACTGTTGTGATTTTGTACGATTGTTGAACTGGTGGTCATTAATCAAGGACTACCCGTATGCTAGACCATGAAGCAACCTTTCAGTCAGAGCTGAAAAGGCTTCTTGGATGAAAAGCGAAACATCTTAAAAGAAAAAGCAGAAAGTCCAGTTTCCTCTTGAAAAAAGCACCTTGGGATAGCATTTGTTTTGAAACAATCCATGCAAAAACATTTGCTTTGTAAAAATTGGAAAGTATCAGGGTTGTAAATGAAAACCTCTTTGGAAAGTAAAGGTGACTGACAAGCAACTACTGGACATGTTGTGTAACACCAGACGTCACTGGAAGGCAAAATCACAAAACTTCATCTCACTTATTTTGGACATGTCATGGTGGGGAATTCAGTGGAGAAAGCAGTTATGTTTGGATGAGTTAGTGGTAAAAGGAAACGCAAAAGCTAATACCAGCAAGAGCATAGAAAATCTCAAGCAAATAGTGCAGGATCAGAAGATGTGGAGAGACCTGGCCCCATAGAATCTCCAGAAATTAGACATAACTGAATGGATACCATCATCATCAAATAAAATCCATGAATTGATTTTTATTTATCAAATAAATTCAGTCAGTATGGCCAGTTCCTGTTCTGACCTAGGCTTCCTTAGAAAGCATAAAACACAATCTTAGTTCTGGCAAAACCTCTTCTATTTCCATGGCTGCAAATTACGTTCATTCACAGCCTGCAAGGCTTCACAAACAGTCTTTAAGGGGAATGTTTATAAACACCCACCTTATTGCACTTGGAATGCTCCCAGAAAACGAATTGCCAGATTCAGGACAAGGCCAAACTTGACACAGAGTCAAATAAAACTTTTCAAAGCTTGAATCGACCAAACGAACTAATTGCTTCCTGCAAAAACTCACGTCCCGTTCGCTCTTCTTTTATGTCCTATGGGAGGGGCCAATCATCTCCGAGGTGTGGCCTTATTCCTGAGTTGACCCTGCTTCCCTGCTTTCTCAATTGTTCCTGTCTTCTGGTAGCCCTGCGCATGCGCAGGCTGAGAACCGGTTCCAGGAGCTCTCCTGTCTCACTGCTATCTGAATCTTAAGACTGCCAGTCTGTCCTGGCCCCATCTCTGCCTCCGATGCAGAGCCCTCATCCAAGCCATCCTCAACCTCCAAGATTGGCCCAGGTTCCTCCCCAACCTCTTCACTATTCTCTGACTCTGTTGCCAGCTCCATCAGCCGCTGGCAGGCCACAACAGTACCCATGAACTGAAAATGGATTGTTTTATGGATAAAAAACTCCAAAAATATTATTTTTTTTTTCACCATATATGCTTCCAGGGTCATGTGATCACTTTTCATCACTTTTTGACGAAGTAAAGCCAGATTCATGTAACTACCGCAGTGATTCATTTAACAACTGTGTCAAGAAAAGCCCAATGTAAAGTTTGGGCTCACTTGGGCCCATAAGTCGAGTTTTTTCTACCCAAGACTCCCCCTGCATATTGTGGGAGCAACGAGAGCAAAATCCAGGCAAGATATGAAATGTCTCGTTTTAAAAGGTAAAACTGGGTTATAGATAAGTCCTCGACTTACGACCGGTTGATTTGCAACTGTTTGAAATTACAACAAATCTCCCCAGGGTTACTCACAATCTGGATTGATGTCCCAGTGGCTGCCCTCTCCCTTGGGTTTATAGTCACATGATCCTATTTTGAGCACTCAGCAACCTGCCCGAATTTACAGCCATTTGCAGTGCCCCAGAGTCATGGGGATGTGATTTACGATGTGTTTTTACTTCCAGTTTCTGTCAAAAAACAAAAAAAAGGCAATTGTAGACAATGGATTCGCTTAACAATCACCAATTTAAAAAAGGTAATAAAATTGGGCATGGCCAAATGGCGATCCACTGAACAACCAGCAATGACTTAGACCATAATTCCAGGCTCCATCACAGTCGTAAGTAAAGGACTGACTGCAGTATCTCCTGGCCCATCTTTAAGATTTGTCAGTGAGAAATCCAATGCTGTACGTATAAAACTGAAATCGGCACGGTATTCCTTCATTAGCAGATCAGGCATCTGATCTTTCACTGCAGCTGAGTCCTGTAAGAAAAGTGAGTCCAAGCCCAGAGTCAAAGGATGAAGAAGAGGAAGAGGAGGAGGAATTACCCAGCATTTTCTTGCATCAAGGTAGTTACTATTTTTCCCCCTGCGGCTTTTTTCAAAATACATGTCCGAATCAACGTAGCTTCCCTTAAAAATAAGCAATGGCTGAACTAAACCTTATAGTACCTGGTAGGAATTATAATGTCTTGGATGGGCAGGGGTGAATCTCTACGACAATGATTGACCAAGGCTTGGGGCCATTCCGAGAAGGCCCTGTCTTTTCTGCTCACTTGCTCAGCCACAAGGGTGTTGAAACCTAAGTAGAAAAGAAGGGAGTCACCTTGATCACTGGGATATGGTTGCCCTTATGTCTCATTTAAGCCTGCTGTGGACAAAATGAGACACGATTCACCATAGCCAATTTGCTGCAGCCAACTTATTGTGGGACAATTCAACAGTTCATTTTAATTATTTCAAATAATTAAAATTTTATTTTAATTTTTGTCATTCACATTTTATTTCACCCCTCCTTTGGCATCCTTTTTTAATGATTCTATTCCACCGTTTCTTCAATATTAATGTAACTCTTCTCCCGCAGTGAAGGCAAGGGCTTGTCCAGGCACTTGCCAGGATTCAAAGCCCCCAAATTTATTTTAAAAATTGAAAGCCACAATAAGGCATCACGTGTACATGATGTGCACACATTCCCCTCCCCCCAAATTTGGTTTCTGCAAATGAGTGAGATGAACCAACTTATCAGAAGCCTGCCTTCCTGAAATCTTCATATGGATGCTTGGCTACATATGGATGTAGTCCACCTCTTTTCAATCCCACATCCCTTTCAGCTTTTTGTGGCTTCCCCAGTATGTATATAGATAGTCCTTTCTTAGTGACCACAGTTGGACTGGCAACTCGGTCATTAAGTAAAAGCATGGCTATGCTTATGGTTTTACTGCAGTTTTCCTTTGTGTTACGACTTGTGAAGGCCCTAAATGTGAGGATGGCACACAGTTATTTTTCCATCATCATCGTAACTGTGAACAGTCACTAAAGGAAGCAGTTGCTAAATGAGGATTACTCGTATTGAAATTTGTATTTGTATTTGTATTTCATTCACAGGCATTGCCTTGTTAGTGCAGCACAGCCTTTCTCAAATGGAGTTTCATGACTTTGCATTTCCATGAGAGATTGCTAAAAAATCATTTAAAAATAAAAAAAAAATCATTTAAAAAAATGGCGGTGCATGCAGCCACTAGCTATATTTCTAATAATAATTTCTAATAATATTATGAATAATAATAACATTATTTCAAGTATTCCTCCAGGAAAAAAGATTGAGAAAGGGTGATCTAGCATTGGCACCTTCCCCTAATACAGTGTTCTTGTTCTTGGAAATTTTCAGATGTTGGACTTCAGATCCCAGGATTCTACAGCCAGCACGGCAACCGATCAGAATTTTGGGAAATAAAGTATATACATCTAGAAGTTACTTAGGTTAGGAAACAGTGCCCTAAATTAGTAACAATAAAGTTTGGAGGACATATTGAGGAAACCAGGGAAGGCGGCAAACTCTGTGTACAATTCTCTAATGTAAGGCTGAACAACAGTACAGTGGTATTTTCACTAGGAATTTTTTGCAAGAGTATTAATTCCAGTTTTAATCCTTAATCCAAACTCTGTGTATTGTAGAACCTTGTTGTTTTGAAGTCGGGATGATAGTTTGGTGCAAGCTCCCAAGATATCCCTACTGGCCAGCTGTGGTAAGAATATTAATTATTTACTGTAAAAGGCGAAATATTTACTTATTGAAGCTCAGGAATTCTGGGAGTTGAAGTACATTGGTAATAAAGGGGACAAAATCCAACTCATGATGTGCTGCCCTCCCGATTAGCTCGTAATGTGCTGCAAAGGGCCAACTGCAGAGATGTAGCAGGGCCAACCAGTCTGTGTACTTGTCCCTTTGAATAGATACATTGATTGGAAACCTGTGACCGTCCGAGCTGTTCAGCTGTTCTGCTTGTCTCCTGGCAGGTGAAAAAGGTACATCGGAAAGCTAAGAAAGCCAATGTCGTCCTTATAGAGAAATGCATGGATGCCATGAAAACTAAGGGGTAAATAAAGCTATTTTTATTCCCTGGTGTAGAGCTCCTCTCCCTTCCTTCCCTTCTGCTTTTATTTGTCAAGAAGCCCTTTTCTGGCACCTCCTACTGATGGCTGAGTTACGGATAGTCCTCAAGTGAGCCCCAGATTTCCCATTGCTAAGCAAGGCAACGGTTGAGTGAGTTTTGCCCCATTTTACAACTTTTCTTGCCACAGTCATTCAGCGTATCACTGCAGTGGTTAAGTTCATAACCCGTTGTTAAGTTGTTAAGTGAATCTGGCTTCCTCATGGACTTTGCTTGTCAGCAGGTCACCGAAGGGGATCACATGACTCCAGAACAAGGTCATAAAAATGTGCCGGTTGCCAAGCATTCGAATTTTGTTCAAGTGACCATGGGGATCTGCAATGGCCATAAGTGTGAAAATCAGTCTTAAGTCAAATTTTTCAGGGTGGTTGTAACTTCAAATTGTCACGAAATGAATGTTTGTAAGTGGAAGACTATCTGTATTTCCTTGTCCAAAATAAGGCTCCCTGGTTCTTCTGCAGGAAATGGTCCCTGCCCATTTTACCTGTGTAGAAATAACTAACATAAGGCACTGATTTCCATTGGGATCTCACACACACACACACACACTCCAAATTCTAAAACATTCTCAGAGATCCATCTCATCCTGGGAACCCCTTTTTTGAACTGTTACCATCTGGCAGACGATACAGGATAATAAAAACAAGGACAAATAGGCTAAAAAACAGCTTCTATCCCAGGACAGTAGTTCTGTTGAATTCTACTGCAGAGTGCAATATTAATGCAACATCAGGGGTTTTCAATTCAATGTATAGAATGTAAAGGATGTGTGTTTGTATTTATTTTCATAGTCATAATATACACTGAAGATGGTATTTAATTTTGTTGATGTTACCCAGTTTGAGGAATAAAATGTCTGCAGGAAAACAACCAAGCTTAGAGAGTGCACCAAGGATCCCTCCCTTTTTTCAATGCCACTGTATCCTAGAATAGTCAACCTATAACTGATGGATTGCTTATGTGCCTTCGAGGCATTTTCAACTCCTAGCAACCACGAAACAGCCACAATTTTATCGCATCTTCCTTTTCCTCGAAGTAACATTGGGGACCTAATGATACAAATGGTCCACAGAGCAGGGAATTGGCCAGAATTCCCCAGACGGTCATAAATTGAGTGGACATCAATTCTTATGATTCATACTAGCTGAGGAATTCTGGGAATTGAAATCCACACCTCTTAAAGTTGTTAAAGTTGAGAAAACCGCCCTGGAGCAACTTTGGGGTAGAAAGTTGTGTTAAAAACAATAAAAGTGACAGCAGTTGAAATATGGGTCTCCTTTTAATTAATTGGGATGATGTAGCTCAGGGGTAGGTAAACTATGGCCCCTTTACCACCTGTGGACTTCAAACGATGTAGTACCCATGGGAGAACCAGACTTATCCACGTCCTAGAACACTCCTGTATTTCTCCAAAAGTGATTGTTCCAGAGTTAGGTTGGTCTTCCTGAAAGTAAATCCAGGATTGAGCAGGATGAGGCCTGTGAACATTCCAGGATCCTGATTTGGAAGGAATCTTCTTGACCAGCTCTAGGCTTCTGTGTACCTTATGGTAATATCTTGAGTACATGAGGAATTGTAGCAATCTTTTTTAAAAACAATTGTGTGTGATTTTATACCAGAAGCAAATTCTCTATAGGGAGTCCTCTTTGTAACCATAAACATAGGGATATACATAGGTTTAAAACTGGGGTTGCTTATAGCATCCTCTTGGCTATGGGTCCTGCACAGGCTAAACATCCCTATTTCAGCTTTGCAGTAGATTTGAATTTGAGGGAAAGATCAGGATTTCTAGCTGTCTAATCACTAATCACTGCAAAAAAACAAACAAGCGCAGAGAACATTCATTTCAATCCTGAGCTACAAATATTTTTATCTATATATGTATGTATGTATGTCTGACTATCTATCTATCTATCTATCTATCTATCTATCTATCTATCTATATCTATCCATTCACATCTATCCATTATCTTCCAGTTTATTTGTGTCTATATCCATCCATATCAATATCCATGCATATTTATCCATCCATTGTCTATTCTTCCATATCCACCTATCTATCCATATCTATTTCTGTTCATCTCTTCTTTCTCCCTCCTATCTATCCATCGATATGTTTCTACCTATTTATGTACCTATCTAGGTTAGGCATCTTGAAGAGTTGGTTGACATGATAGTGTTTGGGTGTGCATTGCCACTTTTAGTTTTATCATAGATGTCAGCCTTGCAAGGTAGTCCAGACAAGAATACACCCAGAAGTACTAGCTCTACTTCCTTGTAACATTACAGTAAGACTGCTAACTACCATTGTGTCAAAATGTTAGTGATACAGACATGCTTGATATGACTTCAGCAACTGCTGATTGATGCTATAAGTCCCTATTGCTGAAATGATCTTAAAAGTTATTAAAACATAACAAATAATTAACATAAGGCATTGATTTCCGTTGGCATCAGACACACACATGCACACACACACACTCCAAATTCTGAAATATTCTCAAAGATTCATCTCATCCTGGGCATCCTTTTTTTGAACTATTACCATTTGCCAGATACAGGATAATAAAAACAAGGACAAATAGGCTGAAAAACAGTTTCTATCCCAGGGCAGTAACACTATTGAATTCTACTGTATAGTGCAATACTAATGCAACATCAGGGCTTTTCAATTCAATGTATAGGATGTAAAGGATGTGTGATTGTGTTTATTTTCATAGTCATAAGGTACACTGACAGTGGTGGTATTCGACCGGTTCTGGAGAGCCGGTAGCGGCAATGAGCAGTGGAGACCGAATCGGTTCTCTTCACTGCTCTGTGTTTGGCCTACCCACCCTCTTGGGCTCCCATACTCACTTTTATGGCCAGAATTCAAAGCGCAGCTGCTTTGCACGGCGCAGAATAGCGCAGCGCGGCAGCTGCTGCAGCGACCAGCATCGTGCAGGCTAAACTAAAACTAAAACTAAACTAGCACCAAAAGAGAAGGAACTGAGCTTACAAATTACAGAATTTCCCAATTGGAAGATGGTCCATGTTCTAAACCAGTATCTCTCAACCTCAACCATCTTAAGAAGTATGGACTTCAACTTCCAGAATTCCCCAGCCAGCATTCTGGGAATTGAAGTCCACACTTCTTACGATGGTCATGGCTGAGAGACATCAGTCTAGATAAAGAGAGGGCTGAAAAAAATCATGCCTCTGCAGAGGCTAAGATGTCATTTTCTCTTCCTTCTTGATGCAGGTTCTCTACTTCCCTCAGAAACCTAAAGCACTTTGACTGCGAAGAGAAACAGACGTTGACAGTGAGTAAAGCCTCCAGGAATTGTGCTCTGGCATGGCCCTATTTCAGGGGGGTCAAACTCGATTTCATTGAGAGCCGCATCAGGGTTGTGTTTGACTTTGGTGGGGTGGAGCATGTCCATGGCCGTGGTGGGTATGTCCAGCTCAGTGTCACTTGTGTTGGGGGCACCTGTGTTATTGTTTATTATATTTTTTGTCAGAGTAAAACATGTGTACAATGAGTTTGGCTGAGCCTGCCTTCGTGTACACACCCCCAACACAACTCACAGTGTGGACAGAAGTCCCTATTCTACTTTTTACACTATGGCACCTCTTACACCGTGGCAAGCTGGGTAGGGCTGGGGAAGGGAAAATCCACTTATGCTAGTAGTTTGTTTTGTTAGCAAAACTCAGCAAAAACAGAGCTTGGGTGGAGCACACAGGCCCTCCTAGGCTCCATTTTTGGCTGTGACGGTCTCCTACAGCTCTCTGCCAGTGAAAAGCTCCATTTTCAGTGGCAGAGGCACCGCAGGCTGGTCCTTCACTGTTTCCAGGGAGACCCCCCCATGGGCCAGATCTAAGCACTCCACAGACTGGATCAGGCCCACGGGCACTGAGTTTGACACCTCTGCTTCTGTGAGTGGAGCCTGTTTGCCTAACTTGTTTTTCTTCGTAGGAGAAAGCCAGGGAGAACTATAACCATGAACTCAACTGGTGCATCAGCTTGATTGCAGATTACAGAATTAGAGTAGGTAAGATGGAAAGGCCCAAGGAACTTTTTAAAGCCCACCCTAAATTTATGAGTGGGGGATTCTTCTTTGCAGCTTGATCAACTTTTTTCCTGCATTTTGCAACTGAAGATTCTACTGCGATCTTCCAACTAGCTTTACAGCTGGTCCTTGACTTACAGCAGTACATTTAGTGACCATTTGAAGTTACAACACCACTGGAAAAAACCCAACATGATAGTTTTTCACATTTACAGCTGTTGTAGCATCCCCATGGTCATGTGATCAAAATTTGATTGGCAACTGACATGTATTTATAACAGTTGCAATGCCCCAGAGTCATGTGATCACTATTTGTAACCCTCCCAGCTGTCTTTCAACAACCCAAGTCAATGTGGGAAGCCAGATTCACTTAATGACCACATGATTCACTTAACAATTGCAGTGATTTGCTTAACAAGAGTGGCACAAAAGGCCTTGTTTAGCAGTGGAAACTTTGGGCAGAATTGAAGTCATAAGTTTCTTCTGCTACTACTGCATTGTCTCCTTTAACACTTCTTTGCAGACCTGCAGATTGTCCTCAACTTATGACTGTAATAGAGGCTACCCATCGAGGGCATAAAGCGGGACCAACACAATTTTACAAGCATTTTTTTTTTAATTGATTTTAAGACAAACATAAACAAACATAACATAAAAACATAAACTATCTTCCATCTATTTACATACAATTTTACAAGAATTTTTGTAGTGGTCATTAAGCAAACCGATTGGTCGCTATAAGCATGGTTTGGCCAAAAACTGGAATTACATGACCATTTTGTAGCAGATGTGGGCAATTTTAGTGTTCAGGACCTGAATTTCAGTTTTTTTTAAGAAATTGGTTCTTGGGAAATCTGGGGACATTTACAAGAGGACGTTGGCCCAAGTTTCTGGATCACTTTTTTCAGGGAGTAGTTTTGAAGGGGATAAAGTCCAGGTAGTCCTCAAGTTACAGTCACAATTGGGATCAGACCCAAAGGTGTTTTTTCGGGAGGCAAATGGACTTTCTTGGGGGTTTTTTTTTGAAGATGCTTCATTTCTCATCCAAGAAATTTCTTCCATTCTGATAGGATAGTGGGGAACGGAAGGATTTATATTCCTTGAAGACAGCTGGTCATTTGCATCCTTTTTAGGGGGTCATTGAAGCACTTGGAGGTTTCTCTGTGTCCTCAGGTCACCTGAGTAGGTGACCACCTAATGGTTCCTGCAGTCTGCATTTTTTTCTGCTGGAAATCTATTCCTACTCGCACACCGTGCAAAGGGTGTTCATCCCTATTGTATAGCAAAAAATTTGCAGATATTCTCAGTCATCCAAGTAATGGTTGTCCCAAAAGTGCTTTCTCAGGAGGCAACTAGACTTCTTGAAAGAAAAACCAAGGAAGTCCAATTTTCTCCTGAAAAAGCATCTTTGGGACAATCATGACCTAGATGACAGAGAATCTCATCAGACAATTGGGATCAGAAGTTTTGTTGCTGAGCATGGCGGTGTTTAAGTGAGTCACACCTGATTTCATGCTTTTTTTGCCACCGTTGTTAAGTGAATCGCACAATCATTAAATGAATCTGGCTTCCCCCACTGACACTGCTTGTCAGAAGCCGACTGTGAATACATGCCGGTTGTCCAACACCCAAAGTTTGATCACATGACTGTGGAGATGCTGCAATGGATGTAAAGTGTGAGGACTGATCATCAGTCACATTTTTCCGCACTGTTGTAACTTCACACTAAACAAATGACTGTTAAGTCAAGGACTACTTGTATCAACACTGAGCAAATAAGTTGAGATACTTTGAGTTGATATCATTAAGATAGGATATAAATCTAATAATAAAATGATAAGCTTTATTTGATTTACATGAACATTGAATATAAGGGATATTGTCCAGCCGTTGTAGTCAAATCATTTTCTCTTTGGATGATAGTAAATAAGATTATAGTTTGATCATTCTATAGTTAGAATGTTGGAGGCCTCTTCCAAGGCCTACTAGGACTGCCACTACACAGTCATCCATCCCCAATCTGAGTATTGTTCTTGTCCTCCTTGTCACTGGAAGGAAAAAACAATCACAAAAGTGTCTCACTTATTTTGGCCATGTCATGCTGGGGAATTCATACGTGAAAGCAATTACATTTGGAATAGTTTAGCAGTAAAAAGAAACCAGGCCATCAAAGAACACGGTAGTTGGAAACCATCAAGGTTGGAATTTGACACCAGCCAGAGCATAGAAAAACTCGAAGAAACAGTGCAAGATTGGAAGATATGGAGAGACCTGACCAGGGGTGGGATTCAAAAAAATTTAACAACCGGTTCTGTGGGTGTGGCTTAGGTGGTGGGTGTGGCTTGGTGGTCATGTGACTGGCTGGGCGTGGCCAACTCAATATCACATCGAGGCACACATCTGCTCGCCTGGCCTCTCGTGACTGTGGGGATGCTGCAACAGTCGTAAGTGTGAAAAAGGGTCATAAGTCACTTTTTTCAGTGCCATTGTAACTTTGAATGGTCACCCCACACAAGCAAAGTACCAGCAAAGAAGGGGAAAAAAACTCCAGAGAAGTTCCTGAGACGGGAAGTCTAGTCCTGCCAATAATGTAATCAGGGTTAATGGAGAGGCAGTTTCTGTAAGCAACACCAGAATGTTTCCTTCCTGCCTTTCTTACAGGATTAGGCCAGTAATTTCTTCTAACAACCGGTACTCCAGACTGCTTAGAATGTTAACAACCGGTTCTAGCGAATAGGTGCAAACTGGTAGAATCCCACTCCTGGACCTGACCCATAATGACCAAGAGATGGACATGACTGCAAAATGGATAACATCACCATCTTGTCTTCTTAGGTTGCCATTCTTTTGTGGGATCCTTCCTGGAATATTGTGCTGATGACATGAGTGAGTAAGCTTCATTTTATAACTTAAGAAGCCCCCATTCCTTAGAAGAGGGTGATGTACATTATATAGCAAAATTAAAGCAGCTTAAACACAACAGGGCCTGCTTGGGATTCCTTCTCTGGTAAAACTATTTTGATGTCATCAATAATGCTCAGCTCCTTCTGCACTTCCATGTATCGACATTCTTTCAACTTCTGATGCTCACCATCCTGAGAATGTTATCTGTACGCTCTGTTATGGGTAGTCCTCAACTTACGACCATAATTGAACCTGAGAATTGTGGTCGTAAGTTGTTGTGGTTATAAATAGAAGTATTATGAGACCTGACCCGATTTTTTTACCCTTTTTATGGTGGCCATTAAGCAAACATTACAGTTGCCAGAACTCCAACAAATCCACCCCCATTCAAATTGTAAGTCTCTAGCTGTGTCTCTCAGAGAAAATAAAATTGATTTATTAGAAGTGGCCATGTGGGTGTTAGCTGGATGCAGCCAATACTAAAATACACCATTAATTTCCCCCTTGACCCTGGTCTTCCCCCCACCCCCTGGATGTATATTCTCCAATGGGACACATCCATAGCCAAGTGTCATCAGTCATGCTCTCCAGTAATATTCTTGCACTCTAACAACTTTAGGTTGCCAGGGTGATTATCTAGGCACTTAAGCAATGCACTGTTTTCCCCCACTCCTTTTTTCTGGCAGCTAAAGAGACCAAAGGAGTATCTTTTTAGTTGACAATGGTCTTCAAATGGATGATCCCACAATCATTAGTGGGATCAGTTTTCCCCAATGGGTGTGTTTTTGCCAAAAACTGGCAAAAAGCATCAGAAATCTTTGTGTTAAATTTATACTTACTGGCAAAAAAATAAAGCGGAAGTACTATGCTCCATCCCATATTTGGTTCGACAAGATTGCCCTGATTAAAAAAACACTTAATCAGTAATCATTGGTACTTGACCGTAAAGATAAAGGTAAAGGTTCCCCTCACACATATGTACTCATTGTTTCTGGCTCTAGGGGGTAATGCTGATCTCTGTTACAAAGCCAAAGAGCCAGCACTGTCCAAAGATGTCTCCGTGGTCTGTAGCTGGCATGACTAAATGCTGAAGGCGCACGGAACCTTCCCACCAAAGGGGTCCCTATTTTTCTACTTGCATTTTTACATGCTTTCGAAACTGCTAGGTTGGCAGAAGCTGGGACAGGTAACGGGAGCTCACTCTGTTACACGGCGCTAGGGATTCGAACCACTGAACTTCCAACCTTTCTGATCGACAAGCTCAGCGTCTTAACCATTGAGGCACCATGTCCCTTTGACCATAGGACCCTGCAAATAGTCATAAAGATGGGCCAGTTGTCAAGTGCACAAAATGGAATCACGTAACTGCAGGGTATATGTATGTGTCCAGCTGTCATAACTTGAAATGTCATGTGTAATTCGTGTGTGTGTGTCTGTCATAACTTTTAACAGTTGTGAAGCAACTTGTTACAAGTCAAAGACCACTTGTAGTTGTATGACAGGGAGAGAAATAGGGATTAGCAACTATTTAGATCGGGAACTTCAAACTTGGCAACTTTAAGACTTATGGACTTCAACTCCCAGAACTCCCCAGCCAGCCATGAATTCTGAAGTCCACAAGTCTTAAACTTGCCATGTTTGGAGATCCCTGTTTTAGGTGCTGATCCAACTTTGAGCAAAGACCCTGGCTTTTTTTTTTTCCAAGGCACTCCGGTCCGAAAAGAATCCTTCCCTACTTTATCCCAGATGAGCTTCCCTCAAATGGAGGTGTTGGACAATGGGGAGGTTCTCGCTGAGATAACGCCCCCAAAGCAAGAGAAGAAAATTCTTCCTGACCGGACGCGAGCCGCCCGAGACAGAGCCAACAAACGGATCGTGGAGTTCATTGTAAAAGCCAAAGGAGCTGATGAGCACCTCCGCTCCATCCTGAAGAGCCAGAAACAGTCACGCTGGCTGAGGAAATCCCTCAAAACACCCCGGTATTTGATCCTGGAGACCTACCTGGAGGATGATTATCAGCAGGACCTTGTGCTCAACTACTTAAAGAAAGTTTATCGGGAAGTTGGAGCCAAGAAGCTGCCGGTTAAAAATAGAGACAGTGCCAAATTTGTCCTTGAAGTACTTTTTCCAGAAGTAAGTGAAGTGGGGGACATGGAAGATAAGCAGAGACTTTATACTGTGTCATTCTCCATGTAAAAACTCAATCCCTCTGGTTGTATTTGACCAGATTAGCATATTGCAGCTCTTCAAGGATTCAGGTGGAAATTTTTCCTAGCCATCCTTGGGAGAATCAAAATATGAATTGAGAGCTTTTTGTTCTGCCACTAAGTTGTAGCCCTTCCTTCCTTCCTCCCTCCCCCCTCCCCTCCTTCTCCTCTTCCTCCTTCTCTAAACCAATGTTTCTCAGCATTGGCCACTTTAAGAAGTGTGGTATTCTGGGACTTGAAATCCATACATCTTAAAATGGCCGTGGTTGAGAAGCACTGCTCTAAACAATGCCCTTTTCTTTTTGTCTCCAGGCCATCATTTATGCAATTTCTGCTGTGGATCAGATAGACTACAAGACAGCAGAAGAAAAATACATCAACGGACCTCCAGTGAGCAAAAGGTATCTGCTCAGACCTTCATCCCATATATAAGTCTGCCTACCTCACACAATAAGTCTGCCTACCTCACATAATCTCTTGTGTGCCTGTCACATTATGCAGTGGCAATTTTTTTTCCAGCTATCCCACACCTAGACATGTTGGGATTGCAGTATGAAGATCGTAGGAATTCTGGAATTCTGTCTGTCTGTTTCTGTTTGTGAATCTTCCTTCCTTCCTTTTCTTCCTCCCTCATCAGATATCTCCTTTCTTCCTTCCTTCCTTCCTTCCTTCCTTCCTTCCTTCCTTCCTTCCTTCCTTCCTTC
>BLBF01000042.1:25724050-25734050 GCA_015471245.1 Laticauda colubrina | reverse complement strand
TCATAACAATATATGTGGTTATATGCATAATTTTGTATGTATTTATTATGCATATGTAGTGAATAGAATAGAATAGAAATAGAATAGAATTGAATTGAATTGAATTGAATTGAATTGAATTGAATTTGTTTTTGGCCAAGTGCGATTGGACACCGAAGGAATTTGTCTTGATGCAAATCCACTCAGTGTACATAAAAAGAAAAGATACATTTGTCAAGAGTCAAGAATCATCAGGTACAACACTTAATCATAGTCATAGGGTACAATAAGCAATCAGACCATACTAGGAAACAGTCAATATAAACCGTAAGGATACAAGCGACAAAGTTACAGTCATACAGTCACAAGTGGGAGGGGATGGGCAATAAGGAGTAATGAGAAGATTAATAAGTTATAGTAATGCAGATTTTGTAAATAGTTGGACAGTGTTGAGGGGATTATTTGTTTAGCAGAGAGAGATGGCATTCAGGAAAAAAACTGTTCTTGTGTCCAGTATATTGGAGGTGGTGCAACAAAATTTCATTTTAATGTATGCCGATTCGTGTACATTCAAAATGACAATAAGGTTAGTCTGACAGAGGTCTCCAAACTTGGCAACTTTAAGACTTGTGGACTTCAACTCCCAGAATTCCTCAGCCAGCTATTTTGGGAATTGGAGTCCACAAGTCTTTAAAGTTGCCAAGTTTGGGGACCCCCGGTCTTAGAGGAAAAAACTAGAAAGGAAAAAAAAAAAGGGGGGGGAGGAAGCGCGGATCAAGGAAGGGGAAAAAAAACGAATGAACAAGAAGAAGGGAAGAAATAAAAACTTAATGAAAAGAGGCCGATGAAAGCAAAGAAGAGCTTTAGACACCCCCGGTGTCATCTTCTCTCAGCAGACGCCAGGGGGCAGTAGCACCGACGCCGACGCTCTGTTGTTGCCGGAACTTGAGGCAAGGCGGCTCCGGTTCCAACCCGGAGCGGCAAGGAAGGTGCACCGCCTGTCCTTGTCCGCAGTTTGCAAGGGTGCCTTGAAGGGCTGCGGGGGAGGGGAGGGAGACGCGGCGATGGCTCCGCTGCCCGGTGAGTGCGAGCCGGGGGGGAGGCTGCGTGGTGGGCGGGGGATGAGGTTTCAAGGGCGGCAGGAACTAGCCACCTTGGGGGTGGGGTGGGGGGGTCAGATGTTGGGCGTGGATAGTGGGAGAAGCTTTTGGGGGCGCGCGCAGGGACGGGGTTCTGGCCCCCCCCCCCATTTTTCCCAAACCGAAAACAGACAAGTTGGCGGGCACTTAAAGGTCCTCTAGTCCAACCCTGTTCAGGGTAGGGATCCTGAAAACCAATGCTTTTTAATTTGGCCACTTGCAAAGCATGTAGACTTCAATTCCCAGAATTGAAAGCTGGCTGGGGAATTCTGGGAATTGAAGTCCCCACATCTTCCAAGTAACCAAGGTTGAATGTTTATGGAGATTCTCAGTCAAAGTGTTTTTTTTTTCAAGAGGCAACTGGGCTTTATAGTTTTTCTCATCTTCCTTTGCCTCTTAAAAAAAGCACCTTTGGGATAACCGAGGTTGAGAAACACTCCTTTAAAACATCCCTGGACACCTCCACCAACCTGAAAAAAGTTCCCTCAAAGTTTAGGAGCATCCCCACAGATAAACATCCCTCCTTGAATCATTCTCAAATCTCATCTTAGGCTGGACAGCAGGTTAACTGGCTTTGGTTTCTGGCTGCCTTCCTGTTTATTCATGTCGGCTTCAATTGATCTCTTCTGTTCTGTTCCAACTCAAAGCAGTGTTCCTCTTCTTCCTTGTTCCCACTTTTGCCCACAATGACAACTAAAAGTTGTTGTTGTCCAATCACTAAGTCATGTCTGACTTTTCACAGCCCCATGGACCATAGCACAACAGGCACCTGATCCGTCCGGAAAAACGCAAGGTAGACCGGGTTCCAAACAACAAAGTCTTTATTTTATAACACAGTTGAAAAACGGAACATTGGCTCAAGCTGCGGCAGCCTTTTATAGGTTTTTCTCTGCCGGCTTGTAGCCAATGACAGGAATTTAATATTTGCCGCCTTTGAGCAGCTATGTGGATTGGTTCCTTTTGAACCAATCCCCATTCAAGTTCTTTAGCCAATCAGAAACCTGTATTTAGGAGTCTACTATTCTTTATACAGAACACCCCTTCCCTCCTGGTTTAGTCCTACGTGGTGACGTAGTCGCGCAGGTAGGTGGGGCTTCTTTTGACTCGACTGGACTTGCGCGGTTCATTCCTGTTGAAGACTTTGACCGGTTCGGATGGGGTTGCTGTCTCTCTTGTTCTTTCCCATGGAACCGCCTGGAAGGGTGAGTCAGCCATTTTACTGCCGCCTAGATTTCTTAGGCCGGTGGTGTTGCCGCTCCCTCCTGGTCTCTCCGGGCAGGTCGAGCTGGCCTGGCTGGCCCCTTCGTCTGGACTTTCCCCACGATTGTCTTCTAACTGTAAGTCTCTTTTATGTTCTTTTTGATTGCTATTGTATTCTGTATTTAATTTTAACGGTTCTTTATTATTTTCTCGTATTTCCCCCCTCTCTTTGGTTTGGTTTTCGTCGTTTTATAATATTTGTGGTTTTGTGTTTGTACTTCTTTCGATGTTTCGGGAACGAAGCTGGTCTATGTGCCGCTTCCATGCCCTGCCGTCGTCTATGGTTAGTCGGTAGGACCGGGGGCCTGTAATTTGCGTGATTGTTCCTGGTAGCCATAATGGGTCCCCAGTAAAATTTTTTGCATAGACTAGGTCGACTATTTCAAATGTCCTGAAACGGGTGGAGGAGTCAGGGGGTTTTTCTGGTGTATAGTTTGGGTGCAATCTGTCTAGTTGCGACCTTATTTTTCCCCCCTTTAGTAGTTCCGCCGGACTTTTGTTTGTTATGGTACTGGGTGTGATATGCTGGAGGGCGAGCAGGCGATTTATTTTATCTTGGACATCCCCAATGTCCATTCTTTCTAACCCTTCTTTTGTAAATCTAACCATTCTCTCTGCCCTGCCGTTCGCAGCCGGATGGGCCAGTGCGGTTAGGGCATGTCTGAGACCTAGGGAGGCTAGGTATTGTTCGAATTGAATGCTCGTTAACTGTGGCCCGTTGTCGGACACTAGGACGTCCAGCAGGCCATGGTTCGAAAAGAGTTTGTCCAGTTGTTTAATAAGGGTTTCAGTTGTCGTAGATGGCATAATTTTAACCTCTAGCCAATTTGAGTATCCATCTACGACAATGAGGAAAGTATGTCCCTTAGTCGGACCTGCAAAGTCGATGTGGATTCGTGACCAGGGGCCTCGTGGGGTTTCCCAGTCCCTTATGGGTGCTTGTGGTGGGGAAGGCCTATTTCTTTGGCATTTGTTACACGAATTTACCCAGTATTCGATGTCCCTATCTATACCCAGCCACCAGACATAGCTTCTAGCAAGGCTTTTCATTTTAACAATTCCAGGGTGGCCTTCGTGCAGCATATTGAGTACCCTCGTTTGTAATTTGGAGGGGATAACAACCCGATCACCCCATAACAAACAACCCTTTTGAATTGAAAGTTCAGTTTGTCTGGTCTGGAAAGGCTTAAAGTTCTCAGTTTTTTGGTTTTCTGGCCAGCCTTTACCTACCCAGTTCAGTACACGGGCAGTCAATGGGTCCTTTGCAGTGGCTCTGGCGACATCATTTGCAGATATGGGCAGATTTGGGCATGTCTCTATCTGCAAGGTGGTCATCATTGGTGCCGGGTCTTCCTCTATAATTGGTAGCGGAGTTCTGCTCAAAGCGTCTGCATGGGAGATTTGTTTCCCAGGGCGATGTGTTAGAGTATACGAGTAGGCTGCTAGGAATTCTGACCATCTAGTCATTCGCGGGGATAAAATGTTCGGTGTTGGTTTGTTTCCCGCCAAAATTCCAAGTAGCGGTTTATGGTCCGTTACTATTACAAATGTTCTTCCATATAGATATTCGTGGAAGCTTTTTACTCCGGCGACGATTGCCAGGGCTTCCCTGTCCAATTGACTATAATTTCGCTCGGCTTTAGACAGAGTCTTTGAATAGTATGCGACGGGTGCCTCTCTTCTGTCTGGCAATTGGTGACTTAGGATGGCACCGACTCCAAATGGTGAGGCGTCGCAGGTCACCGTCAATGGCAGTGTGTTGCTAAACTGGATGAGAACGGTGTTTGATGTTAATAAGTTTTTTATTCTTTGGAAAGCTTTCTTTTCTTTATACCCCCAAGTCCAAATTGTTTTCTTATCCAGTAATCGGTGTAATGGTCCCGCTATTGTTGCTTTGTGGGGTAGGAACACGTTATAAAAATTTATTAGTCCCAAAAATGCCTGCAGTTCAGTTTTATTCCTTGGTTCTGGTGCGTCTTTAATAGCTCTGACTTTTTTTCCGGTAGGGTGTATGCCCTCTCCATCTATCAAATATCCCAAAAATTCGACGCGATCAGTCATTAGACAGCATTTTTCTTTCTTTACTTTAAGGCCAGATTCTCTGAATTTATTTAGGACTTTTAAGGGCTACCTGGGGGTCTAGACTAAAAGAAATTGGGGTCCCCCGATACCTGCCTAGGGAGCCATCGAAAACATCCTGGAATTCTTGGATCAGGTCTTCTTCCCAGTCGGTTGCGGCCACCCAGTCTACTCCGGTCATCCCGATGCCCAATGGTGCGAACCAACCATTCGATGCCCAGGAGGCTTGGTCAATCTCGGTCGACTATCGTTAATGGTAGTACTGCGACATGTTGTCTGTAGGCGACTCAGAAATGTCCTAGGCCTACTACAGGAATTCGGTTTCCTTGATAGTCCTTGAGGGTTAGTTTTTGTCACTGGAGTTCCTTGATCTTGATGTCTGGGACCAGTTTTTTGATGGTGTCCCATGACACCATTGATAGGAAAGATCCAGAGTCAACCTCCATTTCGCAGGGGTTGTCTTCAATCTTTACAATTATTTTTACTTTCTTCCCGCTTTCCGTCTGAGCGCTTCCGATAGTGAAAGTCTGGTATGCTTTCTCTTGGTTAGTGGCTTGCTTGTTTCGCTGCCACTTTCTCTCGGATAGTTTTGGCTCAGTCTTTGTTGGGGAGTCGCTGCGTCTTTTTGGGCTGTAATTCTTTTTATTTAATTCTTTTTATTTAATTCCTGCAGACTCTCTCGATATGCCCCCTTTTCTTGCATGCTCTGCAAATGGCATCGAGGAATCTGCAATCGGCTCGAGGATGGTTTCCCCCGCAGCCAGCGCATTCCCGCCGATTTCTGTTTTTGCGCCCTTTCTTGTTGGCGTATAGGCGGTGGATTTCGTCGTCTTCCTCCCCGGATTCTGACGTCTCGTTGAATTCTTCGTAATGAGTGGTGGTGGGAGATTGTTTTTTCCCTCTGGCCGGGCTTGTTTCGTCATTGTTTGCGTTCATTTGTTTCATTTTATCCGCCGATTTTTTCACGGCTTCAGCGGCCGAGGCTTCTGCGATAGCTTCGGCTACTGATATGTTGGGTTTATTCAGTAGCTTGCTCTGTATATTAGAGTCTCTTAACCCCAATATCACTCGATCCTGCATCGCTTCATCTAAGTTCAGAAACTCGCACGCTCCCCCTATTTGTCGGAGGGCTGCCACAAAATCAGCGATGGTTTCGCCTTCTTTCTGGTCTCTCCGATAAAACTCGTGCCGCTTTATTAAATTTGACACCACCGGTGCATAGTGGGCCTTTAATGTTCTTTGGAGCTCTGTCCAAGTCAATTGTTTCACATATCGGGGCTTCACCAAAGCCTTGGCCATTTTGAAGACGGAGGGCCCACAGTGTGTCAAGAAAACAGCTCTCTTGCGCTGGTCTGAGATTTCCTCCATCTCATTGCTCTCCGGGTACATCTGGAAACGGTCTACGTAGGATTCCCAATCCTCTTCATTGGGATTGAAGGGTGTGGGCGGCGCGTTGTTTCCAGCCATTGTTCTTCGTCTGGTTTTTTATCTGTCACCGCGTGCTCAGTCTCACGTTTAGGACGATCCCATCCTCGTCGCCAGTGTTCCGTCCGGAAAAACGCAAGGTAGACCGGGTTCCAAACAACAAAGTCTTTATTTTATAACACAATTGAAAAACGGAACATTGGCTCAAGCTGCGGCAGCCTTTTATAGGTTTTTCTCTGCCGGCTTGTAGCCACTGACAGGAATTTAATATTTGCCGCCTTTGAGCAGCTATGTGGATTGGTTCCTTTTGAACCAATCCCCATTCAAGTTCTTTAGCCAATCAGAAACCTGTATTTAGGAGACTACTATTCTTCATACAGAACAGCACCCATGACCTCCACTGTCTCCCGGAGGTTTCCCAAAGTCACGTTCATTGTGTCAATGACTCTCTCTATCTCATCGTCTGCCGTCCTTTTCTCCTTTCTCCTTTCATCTTTCCCAACATCAGGGTCTTTTCCAATGTGTCCATTCTTCTCATTAGGTGGCCCAAGTAGTTCAGCCTCAGCAACTAAACGTAGCCCCTGCCAAAATTACTATGAGGATACATAACCACTAAATTAATTGACCATATTTTAAAAGTCCATGAACTTAGCACAGTGTTTGAACCTTGACAGTATATGACATATGAAGAGACTCAGACAGGACTCTACCTGGTTTCTCCAGCTATAAAGGAGAGGGCAGGAGAATTGTACTTCCAAACTGTTAATATAGCTTTATAATAAAGTAGACTTAGCTTACAGGTCATCCTTGACTTACAACTTAACAACCACAATTAAGCCCAAAATCCTAATTGCTAAGCCAGGGATTTGCTAAGTGAGTTTTTACAACATTTTTGCCACCAATGACTGCAGTTGCTAAGTGACTCATGTCGTCATTAAGCAAATTCGGCTCCCACCCTGTTGACTTTGCTTGGTGGAAGATGGCTGTGAAGGTTACACATGGCGATCACATGATCCCAGGACACTACAATCATCATCAATATGAGTCAGTTGCCAAGTGCCCTAATTTTGATTACTTGACCACAGTGATGACTGCAACAGTCGTAAGTCTGGAAAAACAGCCACAAGTCACTTTTTTCAGTGTTGTTGTAACTTCAAACGATCACTAAACAAATGGTTGTAAGTCAAGGACTACCTGTGTCAGGTTGTGTTTCCTGTCTGGTCTACCTGTTAAGGCTGACAGGGCAGGAGCTTTGAAGCTGCCACGGGGGAGGGGGGGAAACAGGCTTAGATACAGAGAATCAGAGTTGGAAAGGACCTTGTAGGCCATCTAGTCCAACCCCCTGCCCAAGCAGGAGACCCTACACCATTTCTGACAGATGGCAGTCCAGTCTCTTCTTGAAAGACTCAAGTGATGAAGCTCCCACAGCTTCCGAGGGCAACTTCTGTTCCATGGATTGATTGGTCTCACTGCCAGGAAATCTCTCCTTTCCAGGTTGAATCTCTCCTTGTTCAGTTTCCATCCATTATTCCTTGTCTGGCCTTTGGGTGCTTTAGAAAATAGCTTGACCCCCTTTCTCCTTTCTGTGGCAGCCCCTCAAATATTGGAAGACTACTATCCTGTCTCCCCTGGTCCTTCTCTTCCCTAGACTAGCCAGGCCCAGTTCCTGCAACCGTTCTTCATATGTTTTAGTCTCCAGTCCCCTCATCATCCTGGTTGCTCTTCTCTGTACTTTTTCTCGCCTCTCAATATCTTTTTTATAATGTGGTGACCAAAACTTGATGCAATACTCTAGGTGTGGTCTTACTAAGGCTTTAGTTTATAGAGTGGTATTAGTACTTCACTTGATCTTGATTGTATCCCTCTGTTCATGCAACTTGGGATTGCATTGGCTTCCTGGTTCAGTGTAAGAAGAACCTTCAAAAACATTTGTCTCCAAAAATCTTGAATGGTTGGAAAGAACCTATCAGAAATGAGGGGCCTATCCAGTAAGCTGTAATCTGAGCTCTGATATTGGGAAACTGAATTAAGAAACTTCTTCCTTGGAAAGCGAAAACAAGGCTGGATACGCAAACACAGAACCAGTTTGGCAACCAACAACTGTCATATCAACGTACCTTTTGTGATTGACAGGACCTTATTGGTAAACAAATTCTCCCATGAACATAAAAAAAATAGTGTGTCCAGTATTCTTGTTTTGCTGTCTCTCTCCTTTCTAGCTAGGAGACTCATTAGATTTCCATCAACAAAAAATCCCGCAAACTTTTACAGGAAGCTGGGGGTTGGGGACCCCTGATTTAAACAACATTAAAATCCCTATTAATACGTTGAAGTTGAAAAAGAGGAAGATGGGGAAAATGAATATGTCCCGTAGCTTGGGGAAATTGCAAGAAAAGCTTCTTATTTAGCAAATAGAAAATGGGGGTAAATTTAAGAAGTGTCTCCTGTTGATAGTTGGGCCAAAACCTTTCAGGAGCGAGAATTCCTTTAGCAAAAGTTTCAGCAAAAACTTTGCAGTCTTAAATATAAGAGATTTGGCCAATATCTTATGAAAGGTTCTGTGTATTGTTATTGTTTTTTAAAAAATCAGTTTTTCTATTCTATAAAACTAACTATAAGAAAGATGCAGGGGGATCCTTCTTATACAGGCTTGACGTATGATTATAATTATTACATAATCATAGACTCATTAGCCTATTATTCTAGGCCAGGGGTCCCCAAACTTGGCAACTTTAAGACTTGTGGACTTCAACTCCCAGAATTCTCCAGCCAAGTTTGGAGAGCTCTGTTTTCTTCTTTTCACATCAACCTTTTATTTCTTTTCAGTTTCTTGCATAGTCCCGCGTGCCGTCTTCCTTCTGAGGTAAGTCTGCCTAAGTCAGCTCTGCAAAGAACTTTTCCCCCCAAACTGAATTGATGTATGAAGGTTGTTGGAGTCCTGTAGAAATTTTTCTGAGAGTATTTCCCAATTGCCTTAAGTTACTGGTGGATGTGATTTTGCACCTTTGCACATCTTCGGGTGGTACCCCAATTCTGCCCATTCTTGGACTCACAATCACTTGTGCTATTGGAATCTGCCTGGACTCCTGCAATGCGCTCTACATGGGGCTGCCTTTGAAGAGCATTCAGAAGCTTCAACTGGTGCGGAATGCAAGGCAGTAAATTGTGAAAGATGTTCAACGCTCCTATTACCTGAACTGCATCGGTTGCCGTGTGTCTTCAGGTGCACCCAATTCAAGGTGCTGGTTGTCATGTTTAAAGCCCTTCGTGGCTCAGGACAGGGTTACCTGAGGGACTGCCTCCTCCCAGTTGTTCCTACCTTATCTGATTTGGTTCAGCAGGTTGGGCACGCTGTAGATCCCATCAGCCGAGGAATGTTGGCTGGCGGGGACTAGGAGACATGCCTTCCCTGCAGTAGCACCTACCCTCTGGAATATTCTCCCTGCAGACTCAACTCCCTGCAGTAGCACCTACCCTCTGGAATATTCTCCCTGCAGACTCAACTCCATTGAGTTTTCACAAGGCCTTCAAGACCTGAAGACCAAATGTGTTAATGGCCCCGTTTCTTAATTAAATGGACATTGGTGGTTATAATTTTTCTGTTTCAGAGAGAGAGAGATTCACTTAACAACTATAGCAAGGAATGTCATAAAATGGAGTAAAATTCACTTGACAACTGTCTGGTTTTGCAACAAAAATTTTGGGCTCAATTATGGCCATAAGTTGAGGATTACCGGTAAAAGCAAGTATAACATAATAGAAACACACACACAAACATATACAACATATGCAAACACTCCATGTGTGTGTGTATTCCTATTATGTTGTACTTGCTTTTACCGGTAATCCTCAACTTATGGCCATAATTGAGCCTAAAACGAGACTCTTTTTAAGTGAGTTTTACCTCAGTTTATGATCTTCCTTGCTATGGTTGATAAGTGAATCATGGCTGTTGTTAAGTGAACCATGTGGTTGTTGGGTAAATCTGGCTTCCACATTGACTTCTCAGAAGGTCACAAAAGGAGAGCACATGATCCCGAGACGATACAGTTGTCCTAAGTCAGTTGCTATGACTTGTGGACTTCAACTCCCATGCTTGCTCAGGTCTTCTGGGAGTT
>BLBF01000042.1:25703018-25723650 GCA_015471245.1 Laticauda colubrina | reverse complement strand
TTCATGGCTTCTATAGCCTTAGGGAGCCAAGAATGAGATAGGAGCTAGGTCTTTGGAGATTTTCTGTCAGGACAGACTTGGCAACAGATTCTTCCAGTTTGACCAGAATTCTTTAACCGAGATAGGCTGCAGTGATGGAATCTCAAAAACCTGGCTGGTCTCCTTCTCTTCGTCCACTAGAGAGAGAAGACGGAGCCAGTCTGAATGTCTTCCTAATGTTTTCCCTATTTTGAAGCTTGAAGTGTGTTTTTGAAAATCTGCATTTGCTCCAGGGCCATCCCTATAGCTGTCTACATTCTGTGGCTTTCAGCATAGGCTTCCTACCCGGTAGGGTTGTTGTGTGATCCGACTTTTAAGACTCTCTTAACTGTTGGCTGTTCTTTCAACAGGCCCGTTGTGGGTTCCACCAGTTCTTCCCGCTTGCTGCATCAGACGCCTTCCGCCGAGAGTACTGACAGGTATTCTCTGCTCCTGGAACACCTGATAATTACCCTTTTTATTGATTTATTTACTCCCAAGTGGCACAGAGGCCTAGAAGGTGGAGCTCTCATCTCATCCCAATCAGGAGCTGTTGAGTTCGATCCTAGATAGCAGCAGATATTTCTTTCTTTAGGCTCAATGCATAAATTGTCTGCTGCGAACTCCACGTAGGTGTCAGGGAGGGCATCTGGCCAGTAAACACTGGAACTCTGTTCAGTCGCTTCAACTTCACCCTGATGCAACCCTATAATGGGTTGTTAACAGAAAAAAAATGATTTACTGACTCCAATTCTTACACTAAACCAATCAAGAAGACATTGCTTAGAGAAAGGGCCTGTGATGACCCAGGGTGGGATAGAAAAGCAACAAAATCATAAAAACAGGTGAAGTCCCTTTAATTCCTTCAACTTGGCTTCAGAGGACCAATTATCATTGACTGGAGAAAAAACTCCCCCACAAACAGTTGCGAAAAGGAAGAACTTCCTTCAAACTCAAAATACATATAAATTATAAATAAAAAACAACAACACAAACCACACTGAAGAATTAATGAGACAAGGCAGGATAAGGGCTTGAAGACAGCCACAGATATCAAAATACACACACTGGGAAGGATGCCAGAACTCAGATAGGAACTGACAAACCAGAAATATTTTCATGCTTTGCTTCCAGCACTGGCCCATGCTCAGTTTGTCCTTTTAAACAGTCCTCACAACTGCAGCCCATGAAGGGGATCAAGGCCCTTTCCTCCCCTGTAGACCATGCAATTAACTTTTCTCCCTTATCCACTCCTCCCTGTGTGCCCTAGGATGAAGTGGGGATGAGCCTGGGTCTTCCTCTGAATGCCCAACTGGCCTGTGCCCTTCCCCAGTTTCCTCCATAACCTCTGGAGCCACAGTCCCCACTCCCTGTCGGCTGTTCCTCCTCTTCCTCGGAGTCAGATTCTAACCGGGGCATGACAGGGCCAATCCTTGTGTGCAGGAGAGGTTGCTCTAAAGAAGGGGGGGTGGACTCACCAAGCAGGATGAGAATGGCATCCCTGCAGATGGCATTCCCTCAGCCAACATTACAGTACCCAAAAACGTATGCACAAGCTAATTTAATTTTTGCTTAGTCTCTGATGAGATGGATCCCACTCCCTACTAGCACTGGTGATGTTACCTAGTTGGGTAATGAAACGTCTGCAGGAACACAGCCAAGCTCAGAGAGCACCAACAACCCCACAGCTCAACCCTGAGCTACAAATATTCTGTCTGCAAACGTTGAACCCCTGATCATCCATTTTTCAGGTGCTTTGTTCAGACAGTGTCAGAGGCAGAGTATTGAGCTTTGGGTCGTTGGTGCCTGGAAACCAAAGTAGCTTTGGAGAGTTCCAAGATTGGGGGATTTGTCAGGGAATGTGGGCTTTGTTTCAGAACCATGTATTTGTTTGTTGTAGTTCTGTCCAGGTGCAGGAAAAGAGCAGTGCGATTCTTCCAAAGAAACCGCCGCTTCCCAGCAGCCGAGGAGAATATGTGGTCACGAAGCTGGATGATTTGGTCAACTGGATCCGTCGAGTAAGTAGCAGCAGTGTCTGACCAGTTGGATTTTTTTTTCCCCCTGAAGAAAGTTTTCACCAAAAGCATCTCCTGAGTTTGAAATTCATTCGATATCAATTGCAAATGCATTCAATGTCAGTTTCTGAATGGCAGCCCTGCGCCCTGCTTTTCAATGCATTAGAGTAGGGGTCCCCATCTATATCAGTGGTATCAAACTCAATTGCATTGAGGGCCGCATTAGAGTTGTGTTTGACCTTGGTCGGACATGGCCAGGGGCGTGGCCACAGTGCGTGTGGCTGGGGTGGGCATGGCGATGACGGGTGTGATGTGGGGGCACCTGGGGACTCGTGTCAGGGGCCCTAAAGTGCCCAAGTGCTAAAGCAGGACTTCCCTGAGACCCTCACTCACTCTCATTATAATCTTCCTTCCTTCCCCTCTTTGCTTATTTTTCCTCCCTTGCTCTCTTTCCATCTTCCCTTCTTTTTCTTTGTCTTTCCTCTTTCCTCTTCTCCTTTCCTGTCCCTTCTTGCATGCTCAAATGCAAAAGGGGAAACATTTCTCCTTTTTTTTTTAGTTTATTTTGATAGCCTCTGCCAGCGAAAATATGCCCCCTCAGCTCCATTTTCACTAGCAGAGGCACCGCGGGCCAGTCCTGTGCTGTTTCTAGGCTGGCTCCATGGGCCAGATCTAAGCATCCCTTAGGTCCTTGAAACTGACACCCCTGGTCTACATTAAAACCTAAATAAATTAAAACCAGAGATTAAAAGCAAAGACACATAGGGAGGGCGGGGGCAGAGTGGGGGGGGGGAGTTGGGATCTGTTATTACTCAAGCAACCACCTCCATTGCACTGATCTCCCACTGGAGACCCAAGCCAACTGGAAGAGCCAGGTCTTTGAGCCCTTACAAAAGTGTGGGGGCCAACCTCACATCAGGAGGGGGGTGTTAGCTCTGAGATTCAGCTGCCAAGTTTGTTATAAGGAATGTAAAGGGGGGTGAAGGAGTTGGAAAGTTCAAGGTTATTCTGTATGTCGCATTAAAAAGTTCCAGCTGAAGTTAATTGGTTCTCGAGATTAATGAAGTGTAAGAAGTGGGAGGAGAGAAGATGGATTTTGTGAAATGCGCTGAAAATGACTTTCAGTTTGGAAATTCAATAGAAGTACAAGAGCTGTTCCTAATAAATCAGTTGGAGATTATACTTATCTCGGAATGATTGATTACCATGGACAATTCTGGATGCCTAACGGGGCAAGATATTCCAGAGGACAGGAGCCACAGCAGAGAAAGCCCTGCTTCTGGACCCTGCCAGTTGGAATAATTGGTCTGATGGGAGCTGCAGCATGCCGGCATGGATTGGATGGGCCAATCCCAGTGGGGTGAGACGGTCCCTCAAATAACCTGGACCCATGATAGGATAAAAGAATGAGGGGAAACCAAGGTTAGCCTGCAATCGTGGTCAGGGCTGTTTGGCATAAAAGGGAAGCAGAGAGACATCAGTGCTGTATGTCCGACGCCGCCTCCTTTTCTTCCTTCAGAGCTCCTTGTGGCCAATGACCTTTGGCTTGGCATGTTGCGCCGTTGAGATGATGCACATGGCGTCTCCCCGCTACGACATGGACCGTTTTGGGGTGGTTTTCCGGGCCAGTCCTCGGCAAGCCGATGTCATGATTGTGGCCGGTACTTTGACCAACAAGATGGCCCCTGCCCTCCGGAAGGTATGACTATGGTCTTTACTCAGCCCTTCAGGGAGGGAATCGAGTGACCTCTTGTGTCCTCTCACCAATGGCCAAGGTTTGTACAACTAACAGGGAGGAGCCCGTGATGACACGGGGCATGGCACAAAGGCAACATAGTCAGATAATCAGTAGGAGTCCCTTTATTAGCTCCAACTTTGCCCCCAATGTCCTGGTTACCTTTTGGGCTGGAGAAAAACTCTCCCAAGTACAGTCTTTGGCTGCAGAGAATCAAGTCCAAAACATTGTCAACAAAAACTGTAACTATAAGTCCAATCAAGGCAAGATGAGGTAATTAGTCCGGCAGGGCAAGAGAAGGAATTCCAGACGTGAAGGAACAATAGTAATTCAATACGGTTGGGAGGATGTCAGGAATTCAGATAACCATAGTCAACACAAGATAAACTCATGTTTGTTCCCAGCAGACGCCACACTCTTGCATGACTTTTAAACTCTCATTCCCATGTGTGGCTAATGAAGGGAATCAGGGCCCTTTCCTCCCCCATAAGCCACACAACTCACGTTGCTCTCATTTCCGTTCCTCCCTTCGTGTCCTAGGATGAAGAGGGGGTGGGCCTAGGTCTTTCTCTGAACTCTTCTCCCTTGTTATACCTCTCCCCTGCTCTTCCCAGCCGGACTTTGCCCTTCCACAGCCTCCTCCACAGCCAACAAAGCCAGACTCCCGCTCCCTGTCAGCTGTTCAGCTTCCTCCTCAGGGGCATGACATTATTAAAGTCCAAGCACTCAATGGTCTGAGGCAGGCATGCTATGTTTGTCAAATCAAATGCAAATTTTCACATTTCTTTCTGGGCAGGTTTATGATCAGATGCCCGAGCCACGTTATGTGGTGTCCATGGGGAGGTAAGTTCTCAATGAGTATTTTATTATCCTCAGAACTGGCTCATCCCTTTTTCGTTCTCTCATTTTTTTTTTTTTTTTTCTCAGCACCGCAGCTGCATTTATACAGCAAAACTGACCAGGTCATTATTTCCCGCAGATATTTAAGTCTTCTCTGCCAATAATGAGAATTTTAGGTCATTTGGGAATAACAAGTTTACAAATCTTCCAAGCCATTGCAAAGGAGATTGTTTTGGGTCCGGGGGGCCATTAGAATTGGGGGGGGGGGCGGCACCTATGCTACTGCAGAGAGTTTTAGAGGGTTGAATGAAAAAAAAACTTGAGTGTGTAGATAAGGTCAATTTTCTTGGAATTAGTCTCACAGCTGAGAAGGCTAATTTATTCCAAATCCATGTTTCTTTGTCTGTTAGTTTAAATCAGGAGTTACTTAGGATTAAAACTAGACCCTTCAGTCTTGATTCACTTACATGTGTCGTGCGAACATTGTTTCACCATCGGCACTCCTTTGATTGCATCCTTGCATTGACTAAGACAGTCCTGGTGGAATCATTTAATGTGATCATCACTGGCTTTTCTGAAAAAAATATCCCTGGAGGGGCAGCTCTGTCGATGACAGCAGAAATAGACAAACCAGGCTGTTCAGCCGTACCATTGTTTGGTAGTTGTTTTGGGGTCCCCAAAGTCTCACCCACCCCCTTACATAAATTTAAGTTAGTTGGATGACATAATGGTGGTACTTTAAAGTTGATTTCCTACCCATAATTGGTTCAAATCTTGGTGACTATAAGATGTGTGGACTTCAACTCCCAGAATTCCTTTCTGTTCCGGGCATCTGGGTTCTCCCAGGACTGACAAGTCAAAAGTGATCTATCATCCAGAAGGAAACAGGCCTCCCCTATTATAAAGGCTTGCTTTTCAAATGATCCCAGCACGGTTCCTCTTATTTATTTTTTTCAGCTGTGCCAATGGTGGAGGTTACTATCATTACTCATATTCCGTGGTGCGGGGCTGTGATCGGATCGTGCCTGTGGACATCTATGTGCCAGGTAAAAAAAAAAAAAAAAAAGCCATCAAGAGGTCTCTTCCTAGCTTGTCTTCCCCAAACTTCATCCCCAAAAAGGAAGGTCATTTGTGTCCAGATAAAAGAAAAGTCTTCACTTCAGTGCTGGGCAAGGAATTCCAGACAGAATAGTAGAAGTCATAATATAGAGCATGTGACTCTTTTCAGCTTAGTTATCGATCAGTGTTTTTCAACTGCGGAGAATTCTGGGAGTTGAAGTCCAGACATCTTAAAAGTTGCCGCAGTTGAAAAACACTATTAGAGGCAGCAAGTGAGTTGCCAGGAACCTTTGTTAAAATCAACATTTTTTTTAAATGCAGACTGATAGAGGAAAGGGTTCCTTAACCCCCATCTTCACTCTCCCCTGGAGTTTAGAGAATGTTACCTTTGCTCTTCTCTTCTGCCCCATTTCATGCTGCAACATCCAGGCAACCAGTAGGTGGAAGCAGAGAGCTGGGATTGGCTCATATGCTGGGGTTGTCTACTACAGCAGGGGTCCCCAACCTGTGAGCCATGACCTGCTATTGTGCCAGTGGCTGGTTGGTGCTGTGTGTGCACCATAACAGGGCTGCATGAGTAGCTGGCTGGTGTGGGCGTGTGTTTGTGTGTGTGTGCACGCTCAGGGCCACACATCGCCCCACTCATGCGTTGCACATAGTCTCAACCGTATTCCAACAAGCAATGGGTGTTTGCATGCATGCTTGTGCATACTCCTCCCTCTCACAAAACCATCCTCTTTCGCTCTTACCCCACCCCAGCTCCGGGCCACCAACCAGGAAAGGTTGGGGAACTTTGATCTACAGGCCACAGGGAAAACAGGTCGTTCTCGACTTACAACCGTTCATTTAACAACTGTTCCCAAAGTTCACAATAGCACTGAAGAGAGTGACTTCTGATCAGTCCTCACACAACCATTGCCACATCCCACACAAATCAAAATGTAGGTGCTTAGAAACCGCCCTGTATTTACCATTTTGTAACTTTCCCAGCCCGCTTTGGACAAGCAAAGTCAGTGGGGAAAGCCAGATTCACTTAATGACCGCATGATTCACTTAACAGCTGTGTTGGAAGGGAAAATCTCTGGTTCAGTTCCAAGCCGGGAGAAAGCACTGGAAACAAAATGGAGGATGGGGGGGGAGGCTAAGTGGGAAGAAAGGTTACATTTATTGATGAAGAGGAAGGACCGGCCACGTGTAATTCTGGGACAGCTGACAAAATGGAGTTGAGAGTGGGGGGCTTGTATACCTTCTTTGGGTTTTGTACTTGAGCTTCCTGTTCCTGTGCAAGAACATGTCCTTTAATGTTCTATTGGCTGTTGTCAGATTCCTATGGGCTCTATAGGCAAAAGGGCAAATGCAAATCTTAGGTGAGCTAATTTTGAGCTAATAAATCTGAGCTAATTTTGTCAACCTTTTGTTTGCTGCTTATCTGGAGTTTCTGTCTAGACCCAGTCTTTCTGAATGGATTACCAAATCTGCATTTCTAAAAGCTGGCCTCCTCAGTTTCTGCTTGGAGTAGAGAAACTGGGGCTGTTTTCTGCCTCCCTTAAGAGCATGCTTCTCCATTTCTTCCTTTCAGGGAAATATTCTATCCCGCCTTTTTAATATTCCCCAAAATATTTCATTCTTCGGGGGGAGGGAGGGAGGGGGGCTTCCCACAGCTGAAGTGATCTGTTTAACAACCATGTAAAATCAGGTGCTGTTCAATTAACAGTTGTCTTGCTTAACAACATAAGTCCTGGTCTCAGTTTTGGTCGTTAAGTGAAGGACTGCTTATCTTGCAAAGCTACGTTGAAGGGCTTTTTTTATACAGGTAGTCCTTGGCTTATAACCAAAATTGAGACCAGATCTTCCATTGTTAAGCAAGACAACTGTTAAGTGAATGGCACCTGATTTTGCAGTTGATAAGAGAATCATGTTGTTAAGTAAGTCCAGCTTCCCCCATTGGCTTCAAAGGAAGGTCACAAATGACGATTATGTGGATAAATACCCCATAATAATATGCCAGTTGCCAGGCACCCAAATTTTGATCATATAATCATGGAGATGCTACAACAGTCATAAGTGCGAGGACTTTTTTTTCATCCTTTTTTTCAGTGCTGTTGTAATCGTGCTGTTTGAATCGTTGCCAAGCAAATGGTTGTGATGAGGGTCCCTTGGTGCTCTCTGAGGTTGGTGGTTTTCTTGCAGACATTTCATGACTAACCTAGGCAACATCATCAGTGCCTGGAAGAAAGGAGTGAGGTTTGTCTGAACACTCCCTGCTAGCACTGATTGTGTTGCCTAGTTTGGCCATGAAACGTCTGCAAGAAAACCAGAGAGCACCAAGGACCCCTCATTTCAACCTTAAATTACAAATAAGTTGTAAGTCTATATAGTTCTCAATCCCACAAGCTTTTCTACGTCTCTGAGCAATTTATGATGGGAGAGCTGGATAAAGGGAGATCCCCTTGCTACGGCCTGGGAATTTTAAGAGCTTCCCTCCCCCTTTCTGAGGTCAATGTTTTGCCTCTTGCAGGCTGCCCTCCTACTGCTGAGGCCCTCCTATACGGGATCCTGCAGCTCCAGAGGAAGATTAAACGAGCGAAAGCTATCCAGATCTGGTATCGGAAATAACTGACTTGTTTGCAAGCTGCCATGTTGAGAATGTAGCTCTAGCACGCACGTTAAACTGCTGTGTAGAAACTTTGTCAATAAACTTATAATTATTCTATCTGGAAACGGGTTTGGAGCTTTTGAATGCTGCCTGCAAGGAGTATAAATCTTTCCAATCTTTCCAGTCAGAGCTGAAGAAGCTTCTTGAGTGAGAAGTGAAACATCTTCAAAAGACAAAACAAAGTCCAGTTGCCCCTTGAAAAAGCACCTTTGAGTCTCTAACAGAGTGTGTGCTATTAAGCATCAACAATCCAATCAAACATCTAAAAAGACACACATAACAGGCACCATAAAAATACCACACAGAGAACTGCCCAAAGCACACACACTGCTAGAGAAAAGTTCCCCAAGAATGGGCTCCAGCACAGAAGCTCAGAAGACAAAACCTCGGGTCCCGGTGAGCAACCCAGAATGGATCCTCCAAATCAAGGATTACCTTATAATCCACTTGTCTCATTACCAGCCAGTTTCCATCATATTCAGAATCACAAGGACGAAAATCTGAGTTTTAAGGAAAGGTTTGACTCTGACGCACATACAGATGATTAGGCTCAACGCATTGTTAACTCATAAAATATGGTCTTTTTAGAGTTCCCAACAGAAAGGGAGGGGGGAGCAGTGCAGCAACTTGCAAACCGAAACTGCATTCCATAGATGTTTTTAAAGATGGTAACTAGGTGACTGAAGTTTCTGCCGTGCAAAATATTAACCGGAGAGTATGATAGATGACTCTTGGCTATGGATGTGTCCCATTGGAGAATATGAATTATGATACACTCAGGGTGTGGTGGGAAAACCAGGGTCAAGGGTGACAATGAATTATGTGTTTCAGAGTCGGCTACACCCAGGCAGTGCAGTTTTAACTCCCAGTACATCCTTTTTAAGTTTTGGAAGTTTGGCTCATGATTTAAATGGGGGTAACTGCCAGAATCCTGACACGCATCTCATCTCTAAATGAAGCACATGTGGCAGCCCAGATGTTCAGGTGTTGATTGCAGACTTATTTGGGAGGGACACAACTGAGAGAGAGACACACACGCACAGGATTTTGGAAACACTGGTTAAAATAAATTCTTAGCAAGGGGAAACTCTAAAGTGGCTCTTCCACACATTTGCTTTTACCTCTCCCGTCTGCCACGAGAGAACAACATTTCACGTGACTGTTGGTGTGTCTTGCCAACACACCGATCCCTTTTTTTGATCCTGAGAGATCTTCCTCCCTGGGAGATCTATTTGAGGATGGCAGGCACGATCATCTTGGGGAAGGCATAGTATCTGCAGTCAGCTGGAGGAATCAGGTCCATAAGGGTAGTGTGGATGTTCTTGGTCTCAAAACCGGCCTCCATCAAGTGGGTAATTTGTGTTTCCTAAGGAAAAATATCAAAAGGAGAATTACCCTGTGTTCACACAACATGCTAAGCCACAGTTTAAAACTAGAAATATTTTTATTAGGTATATTGCCAGAAAACTATGATAAAGGGATTACATATTCAATAATACATGTACTGACCGCAGAAAGAATTGTATTTGCACAATATTGGAAACATGAGAATGCACCTACAGATGAAAGTATAATTAGAAAATTTTTAGCCTGTGCAGAGATGGATAGATTAACATTCATATTAAAAGATAAGGAAGGAATAGAATATTTTTTAACATGGGATTTGTTTCATCAATGGTTAGATAAAAGAGGTAGAAATTAGAAGATGAAGGATTACTGATATGTATAAGTAAAGGATGCAAGAATTTGATTATACATAAGTAAACATAATTATTACAGTTGTTATAATTACTATTATTACCAGTATTGTATAAGTAAACTGATCCAGGCAATAAACAGTGTTTATTAAGAGTTTATATACTTTAAAGAAATAAATAAAATTCAGAAAAAACCCATGCTGAGCCACAGTTTAAATAAACCATAACTGGCTGGATCCACATGACCTCTTAAGGCAGGGTGGGTCTACATTTTCTCACAGATGTATCCAAAAGAGAAGGAAGAGGGGCCTGTGAGAATGCTACTGTCTTGAGAAGGATTTCTATTAATGGGACAGTAAAGAAGCTGCTTAGAAGAACCTCAACGTGTCTTCCTTGGTTTTGGGAGGCTAACCCTGCAGACAGTGGGCAGGATTTCTCATTTTTCTCCTTCAAGCAAACCACACACATTCAGCAAGTTTTCTTGCAAGCCACACAGCAACAAAGAGCTAATTGTGTGTTGTGGTAGTGAAGGTGCTGGGTTAGAGATGGGTTCTCCACCAGAGGTGGTATTCAGCCAGTTCTGACCAGTTCTGGAGAACCAATAGCGGAAATTTTGAGTAGTTCAAAGAACCGGAAAATCCCACCTCTGACCGGCTCCCCTGCCCCCATCTATTCTCTGCCTCCCATTGAGTCCCAGCTGATTGGCTGGGTCTTCTTTGGTTGCCCTGCATAGGAGAACAGAGCTGGAAAGCAGGTTAGTGGGTTGGGCAGGGAATGGGGATTTTGTAGTATCCTTCCCCTGCCATGCCCACCAAGCCATGCCCCCCAAGCCACACCCACACAACCAGTAGTGAAAAAAATTGAATCCCACCACTGTTCTCCACCCAGGGAAGTCTCCTGCACTGCAGCTTTTCCCTGCTCTCACCTGAAACATCTTTTCGATGTCCGAATACTTGCTCTTCATTAGGTCCCCCCAGGAAGTCAAATTGCAATAGGTGAAGACCCCACCTGGCTTCAGGAGGCGATGGGCGTGAGCCTACAGAGAGAAAAGGAGGAGTGGCATTTGGCGGGGGGTAGCGTGAGGCGCAAAGAATCAGGACCACGCATCTGGTCAACTAACGGTCAGCACTAAATTGGCGCTAGATAAGAAGGAACAGAATTCAAGAGGGGTTGGATTTAGACTGTTTGTGGGAATGAATTGACTCCAGGCAGATTCCTCTCTTGACTTGTCCTTCTCCTATAGGAAGGGAATGCTCCAGAATCTGTTGCTTGGTGTGGTGGAATGTAGTCTGGATTCCCAGAGGGAGGGGCAGCATTCCAGAGGAGCAGTTCAGATTGTATGGTAGAAAGAGGATGAAGACGACTCCTCCCTAATAGTTCCCACAGTATATGCTTTATGGCACGAACTGTTTGCTTTAGTTTGGTAAGATTTCTGTCCATAGGCGAGGAACAATGAAGGAAGCTGCATCGAAGAACATCAACATGTCTTTCTTGGTTTTGGGAGCCTGACCCTTGGAAAGAAAGGTTCTGCTTCCAAGCCAGGTGAAATTTCAATCATATTTTCAGGATTGCCATTTTGACCTCCATCTTTTTTTTCAACAAATGTAAAAAAAGTCAAAATGGCGACTACCATCATGTAATCACAATGCTCGTAAACAAAGTACAAAGCACTGAACACCACAACTGCGGTTCCCATTGTTACTTTTTTTAACCATGCTTTTTTTTTCCAACCCAAGAGTTTGATATGAGTCAGAAAAGTCAAAATAATGATTGCTCAACCACACATAATCATCTGGGGTTATGGCAGGTGTGGGAGATTGGCAACTTTGCTCAGGAATTCTGGGAGTTGATGTCCACAAGTCTTAAAGCTGCCAAGTTTGGAGACCTCTGCCATAGAGAAAGGCTGTTCTAAGTCCTCTCTTGGCCCCAAAAGAGACCCATATTCTTTCTCTTCCTCAAAACGGGAGAAGGGACATTCACAGTCAGCCTCCTGAAAAAGAACCAGAAAGGACCAGGGTAGGCCGAGTGTTAAGATGCAGCTGACTGAGCTCAGGTGCAGGCAAATGCGCCCATTGCATTCCTTCCTGGGACAAAGGACAGGCCACGTCTTCCAGGGGAAGCAAACAGGTTTGACCATTTGCTCCCTGGTACATAACCACTATTGTAAACCTCAAAGAGCCCTGTTGCTATCTCCTTATCTGGGAGAGGGGGGTGACTTCCAAGCTGAAAAACATATTAAAAACTCATTCAAGGTAAGCTCACCTTTGGGTCTTTGGTGCTGTCTCTAAGCTTGGTAGTGTTCTTACAAATGTTTTCTTACCGAGCTAGGTATCCTGGAAAAATGACACTGCTTAATACAGCATGTCCACTCTAGCTGGCCAAACTTTCTAAACCAGGGATCTTCAAACTTGACAGCTTGAACTTCAACTCCCAGAATTTCTCCTCCAGTCATGTTAGCTCAGGAATTCTGGGAGTTGAAGCCCACAAGTCTTTAACTTGCCAAGGTTGAGGACCCTTGTTCTAAATTCTTTTTCTACCTTTCATGGAGCTTTCCCCAGCCAGACTTTGCCTTCAGGTATGTTGCAATTACAATACCCAAAGTTCTCAGTGAGAGGAAAAGGAGTCGACTTTCAGTGGTGCCCATCTCACCTTGATGAAGTCAAACTGATGGGTGTGCCAGGTGTCTTCCGACAAGGGGTACGTGTCGTAGAGAATCCCTGCATGTGAAAAACAAAGTTTTGGATGTCCAGAAATAAAGGCTTTACGGTTATAATAATCATTTTTCGTTGTCTGGGAATGGGGTGCTCCTTAAAACAACTTCTGGAGGTTTTCCTCCAATCCATGAGACCCAGCCACAGTGGCCAACAATCAGGAACATGGGAGGATTCTTCCTTGTCTTCAATATAATTTGGCTGTCGATATGCTATCATATATTTATTTATTTGTTGGATCAAGTGTTCAAAAGCACTTGTAATCCAGGGGTGGGTAAGTATGGCAACTTTATGACCTGTGGACTTCAATTCCCAGAATTCCTGAGCATGGTTGCCATAGTGTCTCACACCTGCCATAACCCCAGGGGATTCTGGGAGTTAAAGTCACAGGTCATAAAGTTGCCACATTTGCCCACCCCTGCTGTAACCCCAGGGGATTCTTGGAGTTGAAGTCCACAGGTTGCAAAATTGCTAAAGTGGGAAACAATCACCCAGAGAAATGGAGGCAACCCTGTTTCATACCGTTAAAATGTCCATCCGGCAAGGTTGGTGCGACATCTTCCCACAGCCCTTTCAAGGAGACAACCTATGGGGGACCAAGGAGGAGATGGAGTACAATCAATGAAGAGGCAAGCCATTGTGAGCAGAACCGAAGCCATGTTGGATGGCCCATTGAATTAAATAAGGAAGTGTGTCTCAAAACTCAGTAGTTCTGCTAAATAAGAAAGTGTTCCAGTTTGTGCACAAGAGAAAAAAACAAGATAAGGCTAGAACAATGGGGAACTGTAATAAAGTGCTACGATGTCAGAAACCGTAGAACTACTTTTGCTAGATAAGGAGCTAGTATGAACCTTCGAAATACATGTATCAATTTGAAAACAGAAAGAATGTGAGCCAAGGCCTCGTAAGAGGGGATAAAAATGCTGCCTGAATTTTGCTCTGGGTTCCTTCAATGCCTGAGGGGACCCGTCTCTGCAGACACGTGAATAAAACCTTGTTTTCCTTGGATCAATGAATCTTTTGGTGGTTTTTTATCTGCTTCCACCTCACACCATGTTGCCAGAAAAGCATGCTCATGTTGTAGGGCAAAAGTGTCTTCGTAAAAAGAAAAAAAATGTTTACAATGCAAGTAAATGAGGAAAACGACCGTTTTCATGGCCCTAAGCAATCAAAGTCTCAGATCTGTGAAATAGTCCAGAGAAGAAGCAACACCAGGAATTGTATCTCTATCCTTATTGTAAGATTCCATTAAAAGAATTTGGCGAGACTGAAAGTATTTTTAATTCTTAGATTTTTATCCTCTCTGGTACTTTCTAAGCAACTTGAGGCAGCGAGGAGCATACCTAGTACTCCTTCCTCCTCCTATTTTCCTCACAACAACCACCCTGTGAGGTGGGTTGAGCTGAGAGAGAGAGAAAGAGAGAGAGAGATTGGCTAGAAGTCACCCAACTGTCTTTCACACCTAAGGCAGGACTAGAACTCATGGTCTCCTGGTGATTGGCCCAAAGACACCAGATGGCTTTCATGCTTAAGGTGGAACTCACGGTCTCTTGGTGATTGGCCCAAAATCACCAGAAGGCTTTCATCTGTCAGAAATGATGTACGGTCTCCTACTTGGGCAGGGGGTTGGACTAGATGACCTACCTACAAGGTCCCTTTCAACTCTGTTTACCTGTTATCTATTATGCTTAAGACAGGACTAGAACTCACAGTCTCCTGGTGATTGGCCCAAAGTCATCCAGCCAACTTTTCATGCCTAAGGACTAGAACTTACCATCTCCTGGTTTCAAGGCTGACACCTTAACCACTACAACAAACTGACTGTCCCCTCCTGTTCCTCTCTGGAAAACTAAGGGGGAAATCCCTTCTGAATAGCTTCCCATGCCTTTCCTGGTACCTGTTATACCTCATTGTCTGCTCCTCTCCCTCCTGTCTCCCAAGGACATTCTCACATGCCATTACTCCCTCCGTCTGCTCCCAGTTGCCCAGTTTAGAACCACCTTATGGAATTGGTTACATCCTTCCCTTCCCTTCCCCATTCATTGCTCTTGGGTCCCAGCTCCCCTTTCTCGTCATGCATTGTGTTGGAACCCTGAAAATGATCTTCATGATGTCCTCTGCATGGTTTGCATGATGACATCATAGCAGGCGGGCTGTGGTTGCTTTCCTGCTGGGCATTCGTGCCCTCTCTCACCCAGGCCCCTTCTCTCCAACCTTGTGAGGCTGTGTTTTCGCCCATTCCTGCAGCCTCTGGAAGACTCCTTCGTTGCATTCGATGATCCAATGCTCCTGGACGTCAAACTCTTCAATTTTGCTGGCAGCAATGGCCATGCCAAAGCCAACCTCCAGCACCCGGCCTCCTGAAAGGAAGATTTGATTGATTGCTTGACTGATTGATTGCTTGACTGATCGATTGCATTTATATGCTGCCCCTCTCGCTATCCAAAGAGTCTTAGATCTGGTTAACTAAGTTGCTATGAAAGCCACAGATATTATCTTGGAGAAACTATGCTTTGGAAGATTACAAATACATGATTTCTCTCAGACAATGAAGAAAAGGTTAGAAAGAAACTCAAGATGGTTGCACCTTGATTCTCTTTGGCATAAAAGGAAGAAAAGAGGGAAAAAAATCAGTCAATTTCAGAATTCGGTTACTAGAAGCTCTGTACATAAAATAGAATTTCTGTCTTTCTTGAGGAATCGGTTTCTTATCCTAAAAATAAAGCCTTAAGAATATTAGATCAAATTAATTCCTAGAGAAGAACCAGAGATCTGCAGCCTAGACTGGCAGAAAGAGGAGGAAGTGGCAAATGATTTATCTATTTTGCCCAGAAAACAAACGTTCTTGCCTGGTGGGTGGCTGGGTGGGTGTGGCCTAGTCGTCCTCCTGCATCACAGTTGGGAGGGCGTTTTTGCCCTCCCCGGGCTCCAAAGGCTTTCCTTGAGCTTCCGGGAAGGTGAAAACGGCTTCCCGGAGGCTCATTTCTGGTTCCATTTCTGGTCTTCCCGAACTTCTGGGAGGCCCATTTTTCACCCTCCCCAAGCTTCCGTGTGTACCCTGCACTTACCTGCATCCAAAGTAGGCTACGTGGGGATGCCGGGGAGGGGAGGGACAGGGTGAATGGGCCCAGCCAGGACTGGGATTTGGGGGTTCTCTGAACTGCACAGAATCTTAGCTAGTGGCTCTCCTGAACCCCTGCAAACCCCCAGCAGCCCAGCCCAGGTTCTTGCTTTCTGCAGAATAAGCTCCTATTCTGTGCCAGGAGATGAACCCTTTTCTCCGTTACACCATTACTAGTAGTCCTCGACATACAACCACAATTGAGCCCCACAGTTGTGTTGCTAAGCGAGACATTTGTTAAGTGAGTTCTGCTCCATTTTACAACCTTTCTTGTCACAGTTAAGTGAATCACTGCAGTTGATAAGTTAGGTGTCAACTCATAAAACATTTTGTATACATGTTTTATAGTTGGCAACAGATAAAAGTGGGGGGGAGTTTCAAAGAGCTGACAACAGTGTGGAATCGAAAGTACATTCCATTCATATTTTCTTCAGAGACTGATTAGATGACTGAAGCTTCTGCCACATGCAAAAATCTAATTGGAGAGCATGATTGATGACTCTTGGCTATAGACGTTTTTTCTTTGGATGATACATCCAGAAGGGTGGGGGGGAGGGAAGCAGGATCAAGTGTGACAGTGAATGACATATCTCAGAATTGGCTACGCCCAGGTTAATGCGGGATGTAGAATGTTATCTTCAAATAAATCCTCTTTAGTTTTGGGAGTGTGGCTCGAGGCTCACGAATTAATTGGAGTAACTGCCAGAATCCTGACATTAGGTTGCTAAGTGAATCTGGCTTCCCCTTTGACTTTGCTTATCAGAAGGTCGCAAAAGGAGATCACATGATCCCGGGTGACTGCAGCCATCATACATGTGAGTCAGTTGCCAACTGTCCATATTTTGATCATGTGATTATGGGGACGTTGCAGTACTCATAAAGTGTGAACAATAGTCATAAGTCACTTTTTTTCAGTGATGTTACTTTGAACGGTCATTAAATGAATTGTTGTAAGTTGAGGGCTGTATTTCAAACACACACATACACACACTATTTTCTGGAATTTCTGTGGAACGGTCTCCTTCTCCGGTCCCTCTGCTAGCTTGGCCCAAATCACTATTTTGCAGAAAGCTGTTGTCTTGGAGGTTGGAAGAGACCTTTGCCTCTGCTCAAGGGAGCAGCGGCCCTTATCTTGGGCCTCAGCTTGCAGCTGTCAGCAAAGGGCGAGACCCCTGAAATGCCTGCCCCCCCCCACCTCCCCACCCCCCAGCCTTTCCAGACAGACTTTTCACCACAGAGCTATTCTTATCTCGGTTGCAGTGCAGACAACGGGAACAACCAAGAACTTGACTCTGGTGGGTGTGAGCGTCCATGGGTGGGGGGGCGGGTTGGTTATGCTGGGGGGAGGAACTTGTTCAACCGAGAGCAAAAGATCCCCATGAACATATCTATGCCCCTACCCATTGTTCTATTCTTTATCGGAGTAAGCAATATTATGCAAAATGCAAAAAAGGACTAGGATAGTGGTCCCTAACCTTTGCAGATTGGTGGCCCGGGGGGTAAGAGGGGAACCAGGCCACACAAGCGGTGAGCCGGTGAGCACAGGCATGTCCGTGCACATCAATTTACCACTATTGCAGGTCAAGCTGTGCACATGTGCATGCGTAGCAGCCCATGGACTAGTTGCAAATAGGCCACTGTCTGATAATGGGCTGCAGCCTAAGGGTTGGGGACCCCCAGAGTAGGATGTAGCAGGTACATGAAATCAAGCATCAGGAGCTAAGACAAGGGAGAAAAGATACAGGTAGTCCTCAATGTACAACAGTTCATTTAGTGAGTATTCAAAGTTACAACAGCACTGAAAAAAGTGACTTCTGACTCTTTTTCACACTTCCAACCATTGTAGCATTCCCATGATCACATGATCAAAGTTCAGCCGCTTGGGAACTGACTCACATTTATGGCCTTTGCAGTGTCCCAGGGTCATGTGATTATCTTCGGTGACTCACTGGCACCTATTCTCCAAAGCAGGGGTTGCCAATCTTTTGGACCTCCGGGACCACCAAACACATAATTTTAAATCCCAGGGACCACTAACCGGTTCTGTGGGTGAGGCTTGGTGGTCATGGTGGCTGGGCTTGGTGGCTGGGCATCGCTTGTATGTAAATATTATAAATATGTTTATAAATATTGATTTTTTTATTAAAAAAGAGCAACTTTTACTCAAAATCAGGCAAAGCAGACAGGCATCATTCAGTGATCTATCTATCTGCCATTGGCTAGCTTAGTCTGTCACATAAAATTTGCTTGCCATGAGTCTGCACTGAATAATAGAACCTTCAGTCCTAAGGGAGGTTTGGCTGTGCTTAAAAGCAGAGCCGAAGATCCAAATACTAGCTAGAAAGCAAGAAATCCAACAATTTCCTGCTTTCTAGCTAATCTAAATCTCCAGGCACAGCAGAACAGATGATGGTTGATAAAAGAAAAAATAGAAATTTAGCAGGTAAGTTTGCGGGGTAAGGAGTGAGGGGCGGGGAGGGTTCCTGCGGGCCATGTGGGTGGTGTAGCTTTGTGCACAGCCTGGATTAATTGCTTTGTGGGGTGCTCTGGGGGTGACATTTCTCTGCGGACCACCAAAATTTTCTCCCAGACCACCAGTGGGCCGTAGCCCACTGATTGGCGACCGCTGCTCCAAAGCACCTGAGGGCAAGACAAGAAGCAATGGGTGGAAACTAACCAAGGAGAGAAGGAAGCTAGAACTAAGGAGGAATTTCCTGACAGTTAGAACAATTAGCCAGTGGAACAACTTGTATCCAGAAACTGTGGTTGCCCCAACACTGGAAGTTTTCAAAAAGAGATTGGACAACCATTTGTCTGAAATGATGTAGGGTTTCCTGCCTGAGCAGGGGGTCGGATTAGACAACCTCCCAGATCCCTCTGAGTCAGTGGGGAAGCCAGATTCACTTAACAAATATGCTACTCATTTAACAACTGCAGTGATTCACAACAACTGTGGTGAGGAAGGTCATAAAATGGGGCAAAACACATTTGCAAATGTGTAGCTTTGTGGAAATTTTGGTCTTGGTTTTGGTTGTAAGTCGAGCAAGGTAAGTTGAGAACATGTCCCGTAAGTTGATCTTACCTTGTGAAGCAGCCACGCTGGCCAAGGCATGCATGTAGGGGGTTTCCCATCGTTCCATCACTGGCTTCCCCATGATTTCCAAGTGAGTGTTGGCTGGATTGTATCCCGCAGTGGCTTCCTTCCAAGAAGGCTTACAGTTTTCCCCTTCCAGAAAGATGGGACAAGCCATGTCGGAAGGTCTAAGGGCTCCTTGGAAGGTGAGAAAAAAGATTGGAAGAGGTTGTCAAAGCTCCAGGGATCTGGAACTGGAGCTGCTGGGCTCCTGTTTAGCTTGAAATAGTTGAGGGGGTGGAGCAAAGGAGGAAAGCTGAGTGAGCAAAGGGGAGTTAAGGGAGGAAGGGGGAGTTTGCAATTCCCACTTGGAAGCGGGGCAGGTGAAGGGGACACCTTCCGGAGAAACTGAACAATTGCAGACCGTCAGGTGTAAATGGCTCTTGTTATTGGATGGGATAAAGCAGAAGAACAGAAGAATGGAGTTGGAAGGGAACTTGGAGGTCTTCTAGTCCAACCAGGAGACTGTATCCCATTTCAGACAAATGAAATTGCCCAACAAAAAAAGCCAATGCAGTCCTAGACTGCATTAACAAAGAGGCAGAATCGAGAGTAGGTGAAGTGTTAATGCCACTCTGTAATGCCTTGGTAAGGCCACACTTGGACTACTAAATCCAGCTTTTGTCACCACAGTGCAAAAAAAGATGTTGAGACTCTTGAAAGAGTGCAGAGAAGAGCAACAAAGATGATGAACGGACTGGTGGCTAAAACAGGGTTGCAGGAACTGGGTATGTCTAGCTTGATGGAGGATATCTAAGGGGCTGCCCAAAGAAGGGGGAGTCAAGCTATTCTCCAGAGCACCTGAAGGCAGGAAAAGAAGCAACGGATGGAAACTAATCAAGGAGAGAAGCAACCTAGAACGAAGGAGGAATTTCTGACAGAACAATCAGTCAGTGGAACAACTTTCCTCCAGAAGCTGTGAATGCTTCAGCACTGGAAGTTTTTAAGAAGAGAGAAGACAACCATGTGTCTGAAATGGTGTAGGGTTTCCTGCCTGAGCAGGGGGGTTGGACTAGAAGACCTCCAAGGTACCTTCCAATTCTGAAATTCTGTACTCTATTCTGTATGGTTGTCCGGTTTTGGGGGCAGGTTTGATTAATTGTTCTCATTGTCAGGAAATTTCTCATTAATTCTGGGCTGGTTTGCTGCTTGATTAGTTTCCGTCCACTGCTTTTTGTCCAGAATATTTTGGAAAAACCTGAAGCCATGAAAGTTGGACTATTTTTTTCATGAATAAAAATGGGGATGGAGAACAGATGAAAGTAGTCTAATCCTTTGTGCTGCTAATATATTTTTTTAAGTTTTAACGTTTTAGTCCAACCAAACAGGTTGGATTAATTTGAGCCAGTCACTCTCTCTTAGCCCAACTCACCTCACAGGCTTGTTGTAGGGGGGGAAAGGGAGAAAGGTGTGTTGGAGGTGTTCACTGCCTTGAGTTATTTGCTAAAAAAAAGAATTTTTAAAAAACTGATTGCTTATTGTACCCTATGACTATCATTAAGTGTTGTACCTGATGATTCTCAAACTCTTTTATGTACACGGAGAGCATTTGCCCCAAGACAAATTCCTTGTGTGTCCAATCACACTTGGCCGATAAAGAATTCTATTCTATTCTATTCTATTCTATTCTATTCTATTCTATTCTAT
>BLBF01000042.1:25600066-25702634 GCA_015471245.1 Laticauda colubrina | reverse complement strand
ATTCCATTCCATTCCATTCCATTCCATTCCATTCCATTCCATTCCATTAAGTCATAGAACATAAAATAACAGAGTTGGAAGGGACCATGGAGGTCTTTTCGTCCAACCCGCTGCTCAAGCAGGAGAAACAAATAAATAAAATAGAAATCTGACTGTCTTATTGACAATTTTAACAAGGCAATCTGATGTTCTGATCTTATCCATTGATAAGGCTCCATTTTTAATGAATGATCGATTAAGTTGATTCCCCTGACCTTACTTAGAAGACTGGTATTCTTGTGAGGTCTCCACAGGCAACTTTTAGCCGGAAAAGATAGCAAGTTCTTTGATTTTACTGTAATATCAAGTTAAAATTGCAGTCCCAAAAAAATAGTATGGATTTTGGTGAGGTATCAGGAAGAATGTTCTAACAAGGGCAGCCAGTTTGGTCCAGTGCAGAGGTCCCCAAACTTGGCAACCTTAAGACTTATGGACTTCAACTCCCAGAATTCTCCAGCCAGCGCTGGCTGGAGAATTCTGTGAGTTGAAGTCCACAAGTCTTAAAGTTGCCAAATTTGGGAACCCCTGGTCTAGTGGTTAAGACACCACGTTGAAACCAGGAGGCTGCGAGTTCTAGTCCTGCCTTAGGGATAAAAGAAAGCTGGGTGACTTTGGGTCCAATACTCTTTTTCAGCCCAACCAAAATTATAGGGGTTTGTTTGTTAATTATTTATTTATAAAATATATACGCCACCCATCTTGCTTCAAGGTAAATGGACAGCATTGCTGTTACAGGGATAAGACAGTCCTTGACTTAGAACCATTCATTTAGAGACCATTCAAAGGCACTGAAAAAAGTGACTTAGGACCATTTTTCATACTTGCAACTGCTGCAGCATCCCCATGGTCACATGATCAAAATCCAGGTGCTTGGCCACTGACTCTTATTTATGATGGTTGCAATTTCCTGAGATCATCTTTTATGACTTTCTGACAAGCATAATCAACGGAGAAGCCAGATTTACTTAACAACCATGTTACTAACTTAGCAATTGTAGAGATTCACTTAATGACAGTGGCAAGAAAGGTCATGATATGGGGCAAAACTCACTTAACAACTGTCGTGCTTAACAATATTTTGGGCAAAATATTGAAAGAGCAAGTATGTATGTTTATCATCCTAAGTTATTTATAAAGTCATATTGAAGGCACCAGGTTGAAAACTGGGAGACCATGAATTCTAGTTCGGTCTTAAGCAGGAAACCAGCTGGGGCTTTTTGAGGAGCAGTTCCTTTCACTCAGCTCTGGGAAGCAGCAGGCAATGGCAAACTATTTCCGAAAAACGCTGGCAATAAAATTGCAAGGATTTGTCCAGGCAGTTTCAGATGTAAAGGCCGACTTGAAGGCAGGTACACACAAGCCATAACAAGTTAACATAGTGGTTAAGGCTCCGGATTAGACACAGGGAAGCTTCTTGTCCTGCCTTAGGCATGAAAGCCGGCTGGGTGACTTTGGGCCAGTCCCTTTCTCTAGCCCCAGAAAGGACAAGGAAAATTCACTTTTTGGAAATACTGCCAGGAAACCTGCTAGCACTCATCCAGGTGTTTTAGGAGTCAAGAGTTATTCAAAAGGACCAGAACATAAAGTAAAATAAAATAAAAGCTCTTCAACAACAGCAGATGATTTCTGGAGGTGGGGATACCCCTTTGGTGGAGATATTTAAAGCAGAGCTGAATACCCAGAAATTGGGGAGATTGCAGTAGTGGGTTTCCTGCAGTGGCAAGTTGGAAGTTGGACTAGATTAATTTCTATGGAGATTCTCAGTCATCTAGGTCATGGTTGTCCCAAACGTGCTTTTTTCAAGAGACAACTGGACTTTCTGGATTTTCTTTGAAGGACGTTTCACTTCTCATTCAAGAAGCTTCTTCAGCTCTAGCTGGATGGTGGGGAATGGAAGGATTTATACTCCTTGCAGACAGCAAGATAGAGCCATGTATGTCACAATTGAACAGATACAATATCATATTTCTCCAGTCTACAACACAATCCTTTCAACAATTCCAAGAAGGCTCCACACCCATTTGCACTTCTCAGGTGACTCTGAGGACACAGATAAACCTCCAGATGGCTTCAACAATTCTCTAAAAGGATACAAATGATCAGCAAGGAGTATAAATCCTTCCATTCCCCACTATCTAGTCAGAAGTGAAGAAGCTTCTTGGATGAGAAGTGAAATGTCTTCAAAGAAAAAAAACAAAGTCCAGTTGCCTCCTAAAAAAACACCTTTTGGAATAGATTTTTTTTTTTTTCAAACTTGGCAACTTTTAAGATATGTGAACTTCAAGGTCATAATATGCGGTGCAACTCATTAAACGATTGTCTGGAATGGAAATTTTGGACTATATTGAGGACTACCTGTAAATTAAATACCCTCCAAGTCCTGGCCTTCAGGACACCACTTCCTTACGACATCAAAAACTGTTGGTCTGTTAAATTATTTACACAGACGGCATTCTAAACAAAACCATTATTTGGATGAATTGTATTCTTGCCTTGGAAACCTGTTTTTAAGTATAAAGAAAGACGTTAAATTATCCATCTCTGCAGAATGAGCAGCTAAGAAAGATTCGTAGGGGTTTGTGTGAATCCAGAAAACTGAGTCCAATACTATGGTGGTTAATCTTGTTTGTACAAACTCCAGATGCCCACATGCTCACCTTACACCAAGGATATTAGCTTTAATTTATTTCCTCTCTACAAGAACCTCTTGAGGTGGGAACTACAGTTCCCCTCCTCCACACTACTTGAAAGCCACCAGGTTAAGACTGTTGTAAAGGATTAGCACACTAGCTTGAAAACTGCTGCTGTGTTAATAGCATGATATTTTATTGTTTTCGTAACTTTAGGGCTGCGTTGTTGTTGTTTTTTTTAGTCATATCGATGGGTTTCACAGCTAAAGCAGCATACGATTCATCAATAATACTTTTTTTCTCAAATAAACCAAATAGTTTCTTCTTAAGTCTACAGATTCCAGGCCACATGCAGGCACTTCCACTTCGTTTCTCTTCTTCCTCCTTTTAAACCGCACACAGAGACGCAGAATCGAAACTATAATGTCCTTCTTCAACGGGACTACACTTCCCAAAAGTCCAAAGACAAACTTCCGGGACCGAACACGCTCAAGCGGTCCACTTCCTTAAAAAAAAATAAAAGAAAAAAAAGAAACCAAGGGAGAGAAAAGTACAGTAACTACATCCCCCATCATACCCTTTGTTCCTTAAAGCGGAAGTCAGACCGCGTGCAACCACTCTACCCGCTCCTAACAAAGAGAATGGTCCTCCAGACGCTCTTGTGCGTGGGCTTCCCTCCTTTCCCCGCCTCTTCCCGCCCACTTTCAACTACCGGAGACCCCGTAGCAGCCAATGATATTCTTGGCGGCTGTTGGGAGGGGAGGAGGGGGGGAAAGGAAAGGAGGAGGGAGGGGAAAGAAAGAGTCTCGCGAATCTACTGCGCAGGCGTATTACCCGGCTTCTTCTTGCAGCGGCGGTTGGTGGCGGCCGGAGAATTGGGAAGGAGATTGGGCGGGGAGGGGTGAAGAGAAGGGGGCGCGCGCGCGTGCGCTTGCGCAGGCGCGCGACGGCGGCGGCGGCTCGCTGGCTGACTGACTGTCGCCGGGCCCCTCTAGTGTGAGGTAAAGCTGAAGAAGGCGGCAGTGAGGACGACGGCGGCGGCGCCTGGAGCTGTGAGGGCGCTTGTGGCAGGCGGTGAAGCCCAAGGGAAGAAGCGGACGTGGGAAAAGCGGCGTTAAGGAGCCGCCACCGCCTCTCTTCGCGGCGCCGCCAGAGAAAGAAAGAAGGAGAAGAAGAACGGCAACTGACCGGGGCCTACCCCCCCCCAGGCCATTCTGCCCCCGTCGCCGCCATGAATAGCGTCGGGGGCGCCGACGAGATCGGGTGAGGTCCTGAAGGCGAATGAGCTGGGAGGGAAGGGGGGGCACGTGAGGGAAACCGACAGACGACTGTGAGGAGGGGCACGTGCGCAGCGAAGGTATTTTCCCCCCCGTCTCACTTGGAGACCCCCCCCCACCCTAAAGAGAGTCTCCGTCGAAGGGGCGAGGCATGGAGAGCGTCTGAGGGAGGGTGGCAGGAAGGCCTCTGCTCGGGGTCTGACAGACCTCAAAAGAGGGGAAGCCGAAGAAAGCCGGGAAAGCGGAGGGACACCAAGACCGATCACCCTCCCCCCCCCCCCCCCCCGGGGAGCGAAGCGTCCCTTTTATTCCGCATCGCTAGAGGTAATGGAAGTCGTTTTAAAGCGCCTCCGCACCGCCGAGCCAGGTGAGATTGGCGAGGCCTTGCTGGGAATCGTACAAGCCTCCCTGTTGGTTTGGAGAGCCTTGTATATGAAACACCTCCTACCTCTCCTCAGGGAGTTGGGATGGGTTGTCCAAGTGCTCTTTTTCTCTTTCCCGGGTTAACGCTGGTCTCTTCGGCCTCTCCCTGTGTACCAGAGGAACAGCACGCTGTGGAGACAGAGAGAAGGAAGTTGAGAAGCCAAAATTGCTGCATTAAAAAAAAAAAGCCCTGCTCTTACAGGTAGTCCCGGATTTTATGACCACAGTTGAGCCCAAAATTTCTGTGGCTAAGGGAGACATTTGTTAAGTGAATTTTGCCCCATTTTTACATCCTTTCTGGTCACAGTTAAGTGAGTAGCAGTGATAAACAGAATCTGGCTTCTCCATTGACTTTCTTGTAAGGAGATCGCAAAAGGGGATCATGGGACCCAGGACACTGCAACTGTCATAAATAAGAGTCCAGTTGTCAAGCCTCTGGATTTTGATCGCATGACCATGTGGATGCTGCAATGGTCACGTAAAAACCAGTCATAAGTTGCCTTTTCATTGCTGTTGTAACTTTGGTCACTAAATGAACTCATGTAAGTTGAGGACTGCCTATAGTTCCTTTCTGATAATTGGGGCCCAAAGGGCTTTATAGCAAGATGGAAGGGTTGTTTGAAGAGCTGTCATGTCCTATTTCTTTCACTTTTTCAAAATAAGCAGGTGTAAAAAGGGAGGGTATAATGAAAATGCTCTGTAAAATTATGCATACTGTATAAAGTGAGAGTGGATAGAAATGATTTTTCCAAAGGTGCTTTTCCCAAAAGGCAACTAGACTTCCTTGAACCTTCTGAGAAGGTCCAATTCCCTTTTGAAAAAAGACCTTTGGGACAGCCATGACCTGGTTGATTGAGAATCTTCATAGGCATTGAGAAATGATCTTGTTCATAATAGAGCTATTATTGTGTAAGATTAGGAGGTTAGAGATTCAGGACATTTAAAAGGAAGTGTGTGGGATTCATGAAAGATTAGGACAATTATATCTATCAGGGATGGCTATACAACAAAGCAATTAGTGATAGTGAGATAAAACTGGCAATATAAGGAAGCCGTATGGGATGCTTGGCAGCAAGAATAGTGGGGGTGTTTGTTCCCTGAGGTCATGAAGCAACATCCATATGTGGCAGATATTGAAGAACAGAGCTGTTTTTGAGGGAAATCACTATCTTCAGGGCAGAAATACTTAATACTGGGTGGTTATTGAAAGAAATAATGGAGCTGATGGTTATATTTTAATAACTATAGAAATGTGGTTTCTATGTACTATAGAAATACATTTTATTTTCCATATTTGGCGTGAAGAGACAAAGGAGGCCAGAGTAACTGTGGTACCAGGCTCTTTCAGTAGTTAGGTGACATGAGATCATATACTTTGACTTGTTTGAGCCTGATTCTAGGATCCATCTCTGCCACATATTTCAGAAGTTAAATAAAACCACTCAGGATCTTTGTGTAGTACTGAAAGTTTGAAATATTTTTTGGTGCTCTCTATTTACTACCATGTAATCAAAATATAGACTAATTACCTGTTTAGTTATGTAATTTATCCGTGACCATGTACATAGGTGGGTTTTCTATTACAAATGTTGAAACCCAGTCTGCTTCTGGATACTGAGTTTCTAACTTGGGGACTCAGTGTTAAGACCAGAAAGGTCCCAAGGTCATAAGGTGATGCCTTACAGGGGAGAATCTGCAACTGTTCTTTTGTCTTCCTTGCATTCTATAGAAATGCAAAATTCATCTAATTCCCTGATTTCTTTGCATTTTTAAGGGAGACATTGGCCAAAAAAGCAATAACTTTCACCTCTTTTTTTTTAACATAAATGATCCTTCATAATATTGGGACATTTGCTGCTGTTACAGTATTATGTATCCTGTTGTTGATGGAGGATGACAACCTTGTTAAGACAGAACATTGGTGACTCAGTACTTCTAATGAAGTCGGAGTGTGTTCCTCTTGACTGCCAAAAGCATGAGTGGCTTTGGACATCTGTATAAGAAGCTTGGAAATTAATATAAAGATTTTCTTTTGGCGGCTCTTTTAATTTTTCTGCCAGCCCTTCTGGGTGTCCATGTTTTTTATTCTTGGACCGATATCCACATACGTTTCTAACCAAATTCTATGTCTGAATTTGCAAAAGGCAAGGAACTATAAATTCTGATTCACAAAATCAACTGATTTTATATTTTTATTTTGTAATCCCAGTATAGCTCATCAGTTGTGTCATTTTGTATATTTTCCTTAATCACCCTTATGTAGGATGTCTGCAGTGTATATAGGAAGAGAGCTAGAGGAATACTTTAAATTATCACTCATTCTTTCTACTGATATTACAATAAATTAAGTATAGATTACTCAGAATTGGAATCTTGACATATTACAGTAATATAAAAATTGTTTAAGCTGAAGATCTGCTGTGGCTTGATCAGTTACATTATCAAAATATATTTAATTTTGATCATTTGAACAGTATATTGTATCAAACTAAATAAGCACTAACAAATTAAGCCATATTATATCCCAGGGCAGAAAATATGGATGCTGCAAGTAGTTATGAGGCTTTGTACTTGGAATCATATACTGCTTTTTTTTAAAAGACTGTAGAACTCCTTTAAAAGGGAACATATACAAAATACCTTAAAACAGCCTTATTTTTCCTCAGTTTATCGCAGTTCCTTTGAAAAGCTGCTTTTTGCTGCTTTTACATGTGTTGTGTGCATACATAGTCACTTTGCTTCTGTGTAAAGGAAAGTAGTTGCAAACAAAGATGACAGAGAGCAACTTCCAGAGCAAACACCCAAGCTTGGAAGAAGAAATGACCCAGTATTGAGAAAAGGTGCTTTGGCAATGTTCCCATATGAACTAATGCTCCTTTATGAGTCAAAACCTTTTTTTCCCTTGTTGCTTAGCTTTTGGCTCTCAATTGATGAGATCAAGTGATATTTGTCATTTTGACTTTTACTGTTTGTCTCTCTTAAGTGGTTAGCTTTAGATTTTAAAGTTCAAGTACAGATCCTTTTGGAAAATAATTTTGCTTTTCCATTTTAAAAATTGAGCCTCATATTACAAGAATAACTAGTGTCTCATTTGAAGTGTATTTAAATTTTGTATATAGGAGAAAGGAGATTATAGGGAAATGATCTAGATTTGTCAGTTGTTTATGATTCAAATGATTTTCTCTATGTGGTTGAGTCAGAAACAGTTGGGTTTTATAAGAAGACTACAATATCCAAAACCAGTGGTTTTGGACAATTTTGCTGGGCTTACTAATTGTTCAGGGCCATAATGAATTTTTGATTTGTTCTTAGTGTTTGGTGAATCTAATCATTGCAATTTGTAAATAAACTCATGTAATAATGACACCATGGCTTAAAGTAATCAATGAACCCAGTCAATATATGTATATTCAAGTAACAACCTAGAGAGCTCCCTACAAAAGAGCTGAATCTACTCTAGATTTTATTCCTAATAAGATCTCTGAGAGATATTTTTCTTAGCCATATAGAACATGCTAGATCATGATGTCAATATAATACTATACAGTCTCAGACATAAAAGTACAAGACTATTATTTCAGTTGAAGGGGCTAAATTTGCAGATGTCCTTTAAGATGAGAAATACAGATGTGCTTTAAAATAGTAGCATTTCTAATAACCATTGTCAATTGTGACATCATTCAGAATGTTAAATAAGATTTTTAAACACCTATTTTGGGGTTGTGATATCAATAGTATTGGAGTGAGCATATTTTAAGGTTTGTGTGTATTTGCATAATTAGTTTATATGAACTGGCAGTTTTTTAATTACAGTAATAAAATAGGCAGCAGCATATAAATATAATTAACAGATTATTTTGTTAAATGTTTGTCTTAGTATGCAGTATTTATTTTACATTTCTATGTATTTAAAAAACATAAAACACTTCCAACTATACAACATCTTAAACATAATACACTATATAATAATAGTAACAATAACATAATGTAATCCAGTCCAAACTTTGGCTGACTATGTGACCAACCATAATAATAACCCTTTCAAAAACAGTTTAGATAAAGAAATGATTAAAGTTTAATAGTGGATGGTTACTGTTGAAAATGTTGAGCCTGATGCTAGAAAGTCAAGATTTGAATCTACTTGCTGGAGGAGCAGGTTAACTACCATGTTTTCCTGAAAATAGGACCTACCTTAAATAAACCCTAGTCTTATTTTTAAGACTTATTTTTAAAATAAACCCTAGTCTTATTTTTAAGAGAGTGCCTAATATAAATCCACCCTAGAAATAAGCCCTAGTGAAGGGAATGAGGGTGGCCAACATAGGAGAGGCGGAAAGCATGCACGGACCAACAGTGTCCAGCCACCGTTGCAGCCCATGCAGCGCAGGTGATTTGATTACCTGTCCAAGCAGCAGACAGAGGCAGAGGTACAGGTGGGGAGAGACAGGTGATCTGGCTGCACCATGCAGGCTGCAGGGAAGCCGAGAATCAGTGGGCCAGAGCAACAGCTGGTTCCATGAGTCTCATCTTCCTGCGGTGGCACTGGCAGCAGATGGAGGCAGAGGCACGGGGGGGGGAGGGGGGGAGGTGATCCGGATGGGCTGCAGGAAAGCCAAGAGTTGGCACAGCCCTAGAATGCACTGACCAAGGCTGCTACCTCTTCTGTGCATGCCTCTCGGTGAGGCACCCAGCCAGGCTGATCACCTGAAATCATGTTTCTCCCAAGATAAGCTCTAGTGCTTATTTTCGAGCCTGAAAAATTGTTAGACTGGGTCTTATTTTTGGGAAATGCGGATAGTGGTGTCAGTTTCTTGAAATAGGCATCAAGGGAGGTTTGGGTGTACTTTTTTTTTTGTGTGTGTGTGTGTATCATCATAAAAGCCCTCCATAATCGTGTGTTAAACTTTGTAAACCTCTCTATTAGTTTCTTGCACCTTTAACTTTGCCATTCCTACTTCAGTGAGACAAAAGTCTTCAGCTAAGCCTTTTCTCAAAACCTTTTTCCGCTTCTGGATTTGCATGCCGCAAATCTTCTTCCACAAATGCTATCAATTGCTCCTTTAGTTCCATAAGATCTTTATTGGTCAGTTCTTCAGCAGGAGAGTCGAGTTACATCTTTTACACTGGTATCTAACCTGAGTTGGTTACAAATGTCAACCACAGCTTATCTGGCTTCTGCAACATTGTTAGCTATAAACTCTGGAGAAGCATGAGCAAATAGAGGACTCAATTTGTTGCATACTCTTTGATATTTGACTGCTTCATTTCAATATTTTTGATGGCATCATAGATATTATAATTCCTCCAGAACTCCCTTAAGCTCATCACATCATGTTGGGTAGCCTTGACTGCTTGTGAGAAAGTCTGCCATAAATAGTAGCCTACACTATTGATTGTAAGTAGCAGTGTAGTGTTGGAGGATAAAAATAACAATCTTTACATTGGGATGAAAGTTATCTAAAGTGCCTGGATGTCCATCAAGCACAAGGAGAATCATCAAAGGAATTTGCTGGGCCAAGCAATAGCATTCAACAATGGGGACCAAATTTCAAGAACCATTCTTGAAAAATGGCAGTTATAACCCAGGCCTTTGCATTTGCTTTCCGAATAATAAGAAAAGATGCTTTAATTATATGGTAAAGTGCTCTCGGATTTAGGCAGTCATAAACAAGCAAAGGCTTGAACTTGAAATTCCTTGATTTGTCACCCCAAACATTAACAATAATCTATCCTTTGATGCCATACACCCTGGTGTACTTTTTTCCTCCTTTACAATGTAGATCCTTTCATGAGCGCCCCCCCCCCAAAAAAAAACACCATGTAGTCTTGCAAATAACTTCCCTCCTCAATAATAATTTTAAACATGTTAGGAAAATCACATGCAGTAATTAATATCAACACTTGCTGTTTCGCCTTGCATTTTAATGTTATGTAAATTTGCCCTCATTTTGAAATGATTGAACCTTCTCCCAAAAGTCGTCATCAAAAAATCACCTTTATTTGCTGCCCCTGCAACTTTTAAGTTATTGAAAGGGCTTTGAGCCTTTTCTTGCAGTAAAGAAAGGCTAATGGGTATTTGATCCCAATTTTGATTCTTTAGTCACATTATCTATAATTCATTCATTTTTTTTCAGTGGTGATTGTTTTCTTTTACTGTGATGCATCCCCAGCATTTGCATTACAGTTTTATTTTGGAGGCACGGTCAGTAGAGAAAAAACTGGAAGATGATGTGATTCAAAATGGCAGGCAACATTCTTTTACTACGATGCTATGGATGTTTTTTTTAAAGAAAATTATGTGGTCACTCTGACAGTTCAAAGCTCTATGAGTTTGACTTTTCTTCAAACCAAAATTTAATCTTACTTCTTTCTGGATTGAGTTTCAACTTGTTTGCAGCTATTTCTGACTATAATCTAGCTGCCAGTATCAAACCGGAATTACAGACCCTAGAAAGAAAGCATGGGGATCAAGTATCGAGTTCTCTATTTGAATACAGATAGTCCTCGACTTACAATCACGTGTTTAATGACCCAAGTTATGAGAACGCTGAAAAAACTGGTTTATGGCCATCACAGCATCTCTGCTGTCACATGAATGTTTGGATGCTTGGAATGGACATGTATTTCCAAAGGTTTCAGTGTGCTGGAAACACATGATCGCCATTTATGATCTTCATAGGGAGTTCTGTTAAGCAAAATTAATGAGGAAAGGAAGAATCATAAAGATCATAAAAATCAAACATAACTCAGAACAACAACATTGTTTAGCAATGAATGTTTGGGTTCCAGTTGTGGTTATATGTCAAGGACCACCTGTAATTTCAAAAGAAAGAATCTGTCTGTATTTTAAACAAGACTAAAGGCCTATAAGTCCTCTAGTGTTAAAAGTTCAGCTAAAATTTCATCACGTGTTCAATCACTGGAATTCAATTCCTATGATTAATTTCATTATCTTGAATTTCTCACATGTTACATGTGATTGTAAAGCATGTATTCTACTGCATGAAGAGTTTTTGGAGTGCTCTGCCCTTTCTGCACTGAAAAACCTTTAAAGCATTTATTTAAAGCAGTTATTTAAAGCGTTTAAATTCATTTAACTTGAATCCCTTGCATGAGAAGCAGTAAATATGAAAAAAATATCATATGAGATTTACTTTGGATCATACATCAGGTAAGCACCAATGCCTCCTTTAGACTATAGACTAGGATAGTAAGATTTGTTTCAGCTGAAAAATATGGAAAAAACCAACTTCCAGCAAGGAAAACCCAATTTAGGAGAACCCATTAGAACTCTGTTCATCTCTCACTATCATGAAGGTAGTGAAATGTTCTGACTAGATATCCATAATCCAACTCAAAATGGTGGACATTCTTCTTTGAACTGCAATGTTTTCATGAACCATTGAAACAGTATATTAAAAACACACATCACTTTGTGATGGTTGTGAAAGCATTGCATGACTTCAGTGGTTTGGTGACTCAAGGAGGATACCATCTGCCATTTTGAGTCGGATCATGTTGCTGGTCAGTTGTCCTCCATTTTAAGTACAGTGCTATAATGGGCAGCTTGTTTGAAACTATGTTAAGTAAGATGTTCTTAATCCATGGACTACCTGTATTTTTAAATTATTTATTCAGACTTATTAAAGCTTAATGATATTATTATGGAGTTTGTAATTGATCACATCTGCTTGGCTTCTTTCTTTTGTGCTTTCAGTTTGGTAGGTTTAAGCTGATTTTGTTAAAGAAAATATTACTTAAAACAAATATACCAAAAATACTATCAACATCATTACAGCTATAAGGCCACTAGTCAGATACAGATTAAAAACTAGTACAAATAAATGAGCAGGACTCTAAAGATACATTGGGCATGGGCAGCCAATGTCAGAGGGATCTATACTATCCTAAAAAATCTTGAAAAAAAGTTTTGTTTTTGGCAGAATGCACAATCAGCACATGAGTTATTAAATGGAACAACTTGGCACATATAAGTAAAGGGATCCCTCACCCCCCCACCCACCCCCAAAAAAAACAGCTCAGGAAAATTCAGCAGTCCTACCTGTATAATGTCTTGATTATCAAGTCAGTTGTGTCCTTCGATTACTTTACAATTTTTTTCTTTGCCTATCCAGATTTTTATTTCTTCAGACTCTGTGTCATTGGTTCATCTACATTTACTCAGTATACCAGAATTCATCCATCACAAAGTCAAATACCAAAACTCTCTTAGCTTGTAGTAATCTATTGAGCCATATATAAATAGCAGCACTGTGTTTATATATAGCTGCTCTGCTTGACCTCAGAAAACTTTGCCTTTTTTTTTCTGAATATTCATCAAGGTGTCCATAAATAATTTCAAGTAGAGCTAGTAGACTGCAATGGCCACTGAGAAAGGAAAAATCTGCATTCCGCATGCTATTTCATGTGTCAGAAATGGTTGCACGTAAGCAGTCAAATATACAATAGCTAGTGCACCAGTGTGTGACTTTTCAGCACATCAATGTCATTCATTTTATGTGGCTTTTAGTACGAGATAATATAAAATTACATAAAATTCAGTTTCTAGTAAATATGCAAGGTGGTTTAAGATTTCATACTGTATTTCTGGTGTCTCTTTGCAGAGATATACTTGAATTTTAGAAAATGTGCCTTTCCTTTCTGTAATCAAGAGGGGGGGTTGTTTGTTTTTTGCTTTTAGTCTCTAAGGCAGGAAGACTGAATAAGTTATCAAAATAAAAGTAAAACAGTAGAAAAGATATTTGTGGAAAATCAGGAAACAAAATTTGGTTCCAGTTTTAGAATTCTTTTCACTTTGTGATTTCTACTCTCATCAGTTAGTTTGCCATTTGGATATCCTTGTGCAGTTTATAATCTCATAGCTCAGTTTTATATAAAATGGAAATATTTAATTTCTGTTATTGTTAGCAAGGATTAGTAGGCAACTCCTCAGCCTTCGCCAGCATGTCCAGTAGCCAGAAATGTGGGAAGTTGTAATCTAATAGTAACAATCATATAAGCATACTGCATCATACTGTATGTTCTGAACTTAGCCATTTGAAATTGGTTAATTAATTGTGACTGCCTAACTAGGCCCTCAGTTTGTTGCACAAATTGTGTTTTCTGTTTGAAGCTCTCTTTAATGGAGATTGTGTTCTTTTAAATGGAACATTAAGGCCTACCTCGAGTCATATATGTGATTTATGTGTCAGTTTTGTGTTTTGGGAATGATAATACTAACTTCCTTTTCTCTACTTTACTGATGGAAGATTGCATGTCATGCACTATGACTATTATTCATGTACTTGCACTGAAATCTGTGCTCTGAAATTTGAAAGAGTACAGAAAAGGAAATATTTTTTTTTAAATCACATTTCAGTTTTGCTCATGATAGAATCAGTTTGGAAGCACTTTGAAATGGCTCTAAGTCATGGTCTGTGCCATCGGATTTATTGCATTTCAGATGCTGAAAAAGAAACATTTGTCTCCTAGATTCATGCTTTTTTTTTTAAACAAGCCATCCCGATACTTTCTATCTTTTTAAGTATTTTTTTTCTTTTCAAGAGTATTATCTTGAAGTCCTTGAATCTCTCTTAATGGAGAAGTAACTTAGGTATTTGTATCTCACCTTTATTTTGTATAACTCAAGGTGCCATGAAGAATGCTCCCATCTCTTATTTTCATTAGTTGCTGGACAGTATTAACTGTAATGATGTATTGTGCTGTTTTCTGTCCTGACATCATTAGTTTATCTGTCACTTTTATCACTTTATTCCAAATAGACATAGCATTCACTTTACCCCAAGTTAGACTGTCCATTGAACTTAATTTTCTGGTACTTTTGTTCAAATAGCTTTCATTCAATACAGCACTATCTCATTTAAACTTGATACTTATACATATAAAAGCAAAATACCACTCACGCATCATCACAAAATCTCCAGAACTGTAAAGCGTACAAACTTGAAATTTGGCACCTATGTTCCTCTTGGCTTCTAGATGCTCACTTAGAAAGGATTTTCCAAAATGACCATCAAAGCATTAGTATTTCCTCTATTATTATTATTAACACACCCTGATGCTACGGAGTTCTCCCCCTCCCCATCTAAAAAGAAATCTGTTCCAAATGCAAAAAAACAAGCAGAGGAGAGGAGTTTCAGTTTTAATTTTACAGCAGCAATCAGCCTTAGTACAGTACTGTTGAGCTAAGCCATGCCCAGGCTCCTTGCTGTCGTCTTGCTCACACAGCAAATACTGTTTCAGTTTCCATGTTTCAGTTTCTAAACAGCCCTCAACTCTCTCACACACTGACAGGATGCTAGCCAGATGAATACTGATGGATGCTGGTAGGCAGAGGCACAATTTTTTCCCTTATTTTCCTCCCCAAAATCTAAGCCTGACCACATAGTTTAGTAGCGAAGCATGGGTACAGAGCTAGTATAACATAAAAGCTGTCTCCATGTCTTATTTTTTCTGGCTATATCCATTTATGACATTGTCATTCTTGCTCTTATTACTTCTGTGGTTATTTATGTTTGGGTCCTAGTTGAGTTACATGACCGGGTGAACTCCATTTTTTGCCCCAACTCCTGCCAATCTAGCAATTCAAAAGGACATAAATGTGAGTAGAAATCTTCAATGGGAAGATAACTCTGCTCTGATGTCATGTTAGCCACATGAACACAGGAATGTCTTCAGATAGCACTGGCTCAATGACCCTGAAACAGAGATGAGCACCAACCCATATGATTGACTAACAGTAAAATCTGCAGAGATTCTTATCTTTTTTAAATATAGCAATAGCACTTAGACTTATATACCGCTTCATAGTGCTTTCTAAGTGGTTTACAGGGTCAGCATATTGCCGCCAACAATTTTGTGTCCTCATTTTACCCACCTCGGAAGGATGGAAAGATGAGTCAATCTTGAGCCTGGTGGGACTTGAACTGCCAAATTGCAGGCAGCCAACTGTCAGCAGACATAGCCTGCAATACTGCACTCTAACCAGTGCGCCACCGAAGCTAATCTAGCTGCATAATGGCAGCCATTGGCAGGATATGGCTCATTTTATTCTTTAGATCCGGTGCATCAGGATCAAGATAGATCAAGACAAAGGTATTAATAATTATTAGAGCAGTTAGCTTTCTTTTGTCTTGGTGGCTAAAAAAAAATAGAAAACAAGTGCCTTTTTTGCACTGGGAGGTGCCTTTTGTTAAACATTTTTATTCATGTTGGAAAATGGAAGTAGAGTGTGGCCCTGCCATGAATAACTTACCATACATACTCGCATATAAGCCGACTTTAGAACGCTTTAAAAAAAAAAAAAAAATTGGGGGGTCGGCTTATATGCGCATAAATCTGATTTCTGACACAAACGACATGACGATATGACACTACTTCTCAGATCACGCAATATCGATATTACCATACAGCGATATATACTTACAGCACATTTCTTTTTACTCTGGGTGTGCCTCCATTTTGCTTTTTCTCCCACCGGATATAACATGCTCTGATTGGTTTAGTTAGTCACGTGACCGCTGTAGTGTTTGCGATCGTCACATGCAACTTTGTATCCAGTTTCTCTGCATTTAGTAAAGCATTCCGCAGTAAAATTCATTAAAATATGGCCATGTCTGATGTTAAAAGAAAAAGAATGTCTTTTGCTGCTTCTTTTAAACTCAAAGTAGTGAAGGCTGCAGAGGAAACAAGCAACCTTGAAGCAGCAAGAACCTTTGGAGTGGATGAGAGTGGGGGTTGGCTTATATACGAGTTATTTCAAAATTCCTCATTTTGGGGCAGTTTTTAAAGGGTCGGCTTATATGCGAGATCGGCTTATATGCGAGTATATACGGTAGGCACTATTTAAAGCTGCAGTATTTTGATCTCATTGCCACTGTTGTGTGGCATCTATCAGAATAAAGAAAAAGCAAGCATTGTTCATTAATAGTTAATTTATGAATCCTTGAGAGATGGAACAGTATCTCTTGTACAAGTTTCCTAGATGATGCCCTCTTCCCAGTTTGATAAATAATTATACCAGTGATTATCAATGTAGATAGAAGATTAAGTTCTTAGCCAGAACTGGACTTTTTTTTGCCCTTCTTTCAAAATTATGAAGTTAACATTCTAGACAAGCATACAGAGATACCTAGTACTAATAAACTCACCTTTTTCAATTGGGCAGCTTTATATTGCCCTATATGGCTTCCCATTTCATCTTGTGAATTAGTCAAATTGATTTAGTTCTCTATTACTTTTTATTGATACATTCATTTCCAACCATTACATTACCGCTTGTCAAAACTTTATAAATGTTTGCTTAATAACAGGGATAGCCTGTTGTGTGATCCTCAGACATATTTGGCTGATCTTCCATTAGCCTCCAACATTAGCTATCTATTGCTTATTGAGACTGCTGGGAATTGAGTTTAACTGTTGCTATATGACATGTTGCTCATTCCTGGTATAGGTAATCCTTGACTTTATTATCACAATTGAGTCCAAAATTTCTGTTGCTAAGTGAAACATTTGTTAAGTGAGTTTTGCCCCATTTTACAAGCTTTCTTGCTCAATTATTAAGTGAACCACTGCAATTGAACATCTAGTAACCCAGTTGTAAAGTAAATCTGATTTCTTAATTAACTTTGCTTGTCAGAATGTTGCAAAAGGTGATCACATGACCCTAGAACATTACAACCATCATAAATATGAGTCAGTTACCAAACAAGTGAATTTTGATCGCTTGACCATGGTGATGCTGCAACGATTGTAAGTGTGAAAAATGGACATAAATCACTTTTTTCAGTCCTGTTGTAACTTTGAACGCTCATCTGTTATAAGTTGAGGACTACTGTATTAAAACAAACAATTTTCAGATATTTTTACTATTTATTGTATTTTAATGCTACCTTTATTATTATTTTTACAAATACATGGGAAACATATCAAACACACATGCGTCCTCTTATTTTATTCACAACAACTAGTGAGGTGATGTAAACTAAGAACAAGAGTAATTGGCCCAAAGTAACCCAATTGGTTTTCCTGGCCTAGAATTCACAGTCTCCTGATTTCTAGGCCAGTAGTTTAACCACTGCACCAAACTGGATCTACAGGGTATATACTACTAAGACTCTTGTTGTCATGACCTTTTAACTGGGCAAAATGGCTTATCATAGAGAAACAATTTTTGAACAACGGTGTACTCAAATGGACTGACTTTCAGAATGTGTCTAAATTCCATGGTTTCCTATGCTTCCTGACAGATTCCTACAAGGAAATTCAATGGGGAAGCCAACAGAAAGTCAGAAGTCACTCCGGTTCCTACAGCTTTATACTCACTCTTGATGATTCAATTTTTTTCTGTTGAGGTTAAAGAAATATCTGTGAAAGAATAAGCCAGAGTTGTCTAGTTTTATGGTAAAATTGATTCTGATTCACAGATACAATCAAACTAAGTGGTTGAGCAGAAAGTCCCAAGATCAACAACAGAAAAACAATCTAACTTGAAATCATCAGTTTCCTGTTTTCTTGTGTTTGAATGAATCTAAACTTAATTTTAATGTGCTTTAACAAGCAAATCAATCCACAAACTCTATCAAGTGGGGGCTTGGCAATATCTGGCCCCAATCTGGCCCCCAATCCCTGGGAGAATAGTCAGGGTATTGAGTTAAATTCGTTTTGAATAATCTTCCCTGAAAAAGCTAACACACAATTAGGTATTCTAGTACTTAAATTTCTTTTCAGAAGCTACTGAAGGACATCTGGCATCCCCACCTGTGAGGTTTTGATATAATTATGTGTAGGGATTCTCTTGAGTTATGTTGCTGGCTTTGAGGTCTATTCTGAATTTAACTTGCCTTGCTTTAGTGCTCATGAGACTTACTTTGCCAGATTATTGGGACTAAAACTGTCACTGTAGTATTTGAAAAGTATGAGGCTGTATTTGCTATGGTTTATACTTGCTATGTTCAATTATATCTTTTTAACAGTCTGAAGCTCTGTCAAATGAACATTTTCCCAAAGGTGCTTTTTCAAAAGGCAATTGTTTTTCCTTGAAGATGTTTAGTTTCTCATCCAAGAAGCTTTTTCAGTTCTGCTACAGAAAAGGCACATTTCCTTGGTACCATAAGATGGCAATATCTTACAGAAAGCACTAGCAGCATGCCTAAGACTGGCAGATGTTCTTTGGGAGAGGCTACCTGCAAATAACTTGATCCTATGCCATCTAGGGTTTAAAAGTAATAACCACCACCTTGAATTATACCCCGAAACTGGGAGCCAATTCAGTTGGTGCAAAAGGTATATGAGCTAGGGGCACCCATCACTGCATGCCATTCTAACTTTGGGATGGTCTTCAAAGGCAGCCCCAAATAGATCATATTGCAGTGATCCTGCTGTGAATTCAACTTTTTCTTGTTGAAACATTAGTAAAATCCTGGTTTTCTTTTCATTTGTATGCTTGAAAAAGATTTAGACTGCCATTCATTGCAAAAGGATTTGACTCTCCCAGAAGTTCATGACTCCCTGAAATCTGTGAGGAGAGGAGGAGGGTTTTCTGGAACACATCTGGGGGAAGTGCAAGGGAGAAAGATGAACTGAAAATTCATTGTTTGTTACACTTGAGTTCACTGTATACAAACCCACAGCTATTGTATCTCAGGAAGCCCTGTTGGTTTTGAAACATGATAGTTATTCTTTAAATAAACTTTTTTGGGGTGTGTGTGTAAAAAAAAAACAAGTTTGGAAAGTATTGATCACATGTGGGTTGGGCAGGTAAAAAAGGATGTGTTTGGAGTAAAAATCACATTATCAAATCCTGTTCACCTTTTACCAATTGATCCAGTCCCAAAACACTATATCCTCTTTCTTTGAAGCTAAAACTATTGAAAATGTGTATGATACAAAAGGACATTTGGTTGTGCTCCACCCTTTAGAATAGAGATAGTAATCATAACACTATGATGACCTAACCCCCCCTCCCCTTTTGTAAAATTGTGTTGATTAATTTAAGTGGCAGTCCATGGAGAAATTGATTTACTGCTGTTCCGCAAAAAAGTGAGGAACAAATGTGCAAATTTTGTTTTCCTTTAGCATATTGTACTTGGAAAATAAATCCATAATGTATTTCTCTCCCTGCTGGAAAGCCCAAGACAGTTTGATGTCACTAGGCCTGCAGTTTGTTCTTTATAGGAATTTCCTATAAAGAGAAAGAAATAACCTCAACCCTGTTAGATAATACACTGTTAGCATTTTATGCTGAATATAAATAACAATGATTTACTTTATTAAGTAAAATAAACATTTTGAAGGAAGTCAATAAAAGAATTACATACATTTTGTCGGGAGAGTGTAAGTAATTTATAATGGCAATAGACTATCTTTGGAATAAAACTTCACAGGACTTTCAAAAAACTTTTCTGTGAAGGCTTTTTATCACTCCAGTCACACTCACAAGTCCTTGCTCTTAGTTGCACTACCATTACCTCTGTTAACTCTACAGATCTAAATATATGGCACTTTTTGTTTCTTTGCCCAACTCACAAAGAAATCATAATGAAGACATGAAAACTATGTTAATTTCACGGTTTATATATGCTCTTCCCAGTAGTTATTTATCACAAGCTTATCCTTCCTTTTCTCCCAAGGAATATAGTGAATTGTTGTGTTACACCCCCCCCCCCCAATCTCCTGTAATGTACACCAGTGGTGGAATTCAAATTTTTTTACTACCTATTCTGTGGGCGTGGCTTGGTGGGTGTGGCAGGGAGAGGATACTGTAAAATATCCAGTCTGAGGGGGTATTTGCTGGTTCTCCGAACTACTCAAAATTTCCACTACAGTTCTCCAGCTGAAGAGACCTCTGATGTACACCACCTCTGATGTACACCTGCTGAAGACCATCTCTGTTGTACACCAACAGTCTTTTATCTTAGACTAGGTTGAGTTGTATCCTAGAAACATCTCAACTTCATAGATAAATGTGGATTTGAACCTGATGTTCTCTCGATCTGGCCTGATACATCTAATCTGTAACTATTTTGACTTCTCTGTATTGGGCCAATTGTTGTATATTAGAAGTCTTAAGTCTCACAAGTACTATCTATAATGGAAGAAATGTCTACATTAAGGAGTGCAATTTCTATTTGCACAGAATTTCAGTCATAAGGGGTGAAATCTCAAACCAGCGTTTGAAAAGATGTGTTTTTAGCACAAGAACAGACAGTCTGCTGTCACATTAAGATTTAGGGGCTGTGTATATTGGGGTGGTTTTGTAGAATGTGTTCTATATCATGAAGGATTGTAATGTTCTCAACCACACTGCGCTGAGAGTCCAGGATGGGTTAGACTCCTCCCTGTGATGTCATAGAACTGAGTCTGCCACTATATAAAAAGTTGGCCCCTAGCTGGCTCCCCAGCTTTGATTCAGCTCTTGTCTATTGAGCTAGTGCCTTTGGAAGCAGTCAGAGTGTTCACAACAGAAGATAGCTAGGAAGGAATGAAGAAAATCCCTTTTTGCATAGCTCCCAGAGCTCTGGTGGAGCTGTGCCATGAGGAGAGCGGGGACCCGCTCTCCTGCAGCGTCGAGGATTCAGCGCTGCCCTCGAAAGGCTGTAAGTATGGGGAGCACTCAGGGAACTTCCCATGCAGCCTTCCCCATCATGATCGAGCTGCCGCTCCTCAGTGAGTTGGAATGGTTTTTTTCAGCGCCTCTCAGCTGTTTTGCCCGACACAGCTGTTTGCTGGTTTTCTCCGCTCAGGGCTCGCAGAAGCCTAAAGAGCAATCAAGGCTAGGTGGCCATTCTCCTGGGACCAGCGCACGTGCGAACAGCCATTTTGGAAGCAATCGGCCATAATGCATGTGAAGAGTTTTGTCTTCAGGATTTGAGCAGATCTGGGCCCAATTTTAAGCAGGCTCCTTGGTTAAGGTTAGACCATCGAGGGTGGTCATAGGCCAAGTTTGCCTCAAGGGCCATGGCCTCTTTAGTGGCAGCGAGGCGTCTCCTGTGACTGCAAAATCGGCAGTCTGACTCCCGCCAAAATTGGAAGCTGGCATTGGCTCCATGCGCTGGAGAAAAGCTCTTTGGTGACTCCCGGAATCATACTTGATTGAAACCAGGGACAAAAGAAAGGTTTTTTTCTTCAACAGGAAAGAGGGTGGATTATCGTCCAGCTCGGTATTTCCATCCCTCTTCCTTCAGGGCTGAGTCCAAGACTTGCTTCTCCTGAAACTAGAGGGGATTCCCTCTGTGCCAGGAGCAACGATTAGAGGTGGCAGGCAGACAACAACAGAATTCGGGTAAACGACCCTTTCAAGGAGGAGGAGGTTGTTCCTTCCCACACTCCAAGTGAATGCCCATTCTCCCCCCCCCCATTTGAGGTCATTGGCCTTCTTCGCCTCCAGATGGGAGGAAACAACATCGTCTGCCTGGGTGCTCAGGATGGTGAGGTCAGGTCTTTGGCTGGACTTCCTCTCAGCACCCCCAGGTTTTTTTGTGGGCTGCCCTATTTTTCAGGATAGTTCAAACAGGCCTTTATGGAATCAGCCATCCAACATCTTGTGGACATAAGGGCCATACAACCGGTTCCAGTGGATCGACAAGGGCAAGGTTTCTATTCTCGGCTCTTCGTGATCCTAAAGATATCGGGGGGTGGGGAGTGGTGAGCCATTTTTGACCTCAAGTTTTTGAACAGGTTCATCCCGTACAGGAGTTTTAAGATGTAGACCTTGTATTCGATCCTAGAGAGCGTTCAGGAGAATGACCTCCTCTCTTCCATAGACCTCATGGAGGCTTACCTCCATACTCCCATCTGGCCCCATCACCACCAGTTTCTTCGTTTCTGTTACCAGAACAAGCATTTTCAGCAAGGTGCTGAGCCCTTCCTTTCGGGCTCTCCTCGGCCCCCAGAGTCTTTACCAAGGTGTTGGCGGCATTGGTGGCTTCGCTTTGGGCTGTTCAGTGAGAATCCAATGTTACCTGGACAACCTCTTGATCCAGTTGACGTTGATCCACTCTGCATATCGAAACCTCCACACCACATTGCAGCTCCTACAGGATCACAGGTTTTCTATCAACTTCAAGAAAAGCCATCTCTCTCCCACAACCAGGCTACTTCATCTGGGCGCAATCATCAATACGTCCCTCTGCCAGGGTTTCTCTCCCCAGATCGTGGGGAAAACCTCAACGAGATCATCCTTCAGATTCGACGGCAGCGAACAGTCCCCTTGTCCCAGCTGTCCAAACTCCTCGGGAAAATGATTCCCTGCATCAGCATCATCCCATTGGCTCCATTCTCGGGCTCTTCAGTGGTTCTTGCTGCCATTTCAATGAGCAGGAACCAGCCACACTTCCTTCAAACCAGGGTTCAGGTTCCACCACAGATCCTTCGCTCAGTCAGGTGGTGGCAGTCTGGAAGGGACATATGTTCAAAGAACTGAACAAAATCCTGCTCACCACGGATGCCAGTCTTCAGGGTTGGGGGGGCTCATCTGGCCAGCGAGATAGCCTAAGAGAGTTGATCTCAGGTACACAGGACCTGCCCCATAAATTGGCTGGAACTCAGGGATATCTTCCTGGAGTTTCCAGACCAGGGTTGCAGGATCCCACGTGTTGGTGATGACGGACATTGGCCCCAGGAGACCCTGGTTTGCTGATCTGGTGAACCTGTGTGTAGCCCAACTGTAGAGGATCCCGGCCAACAGGATCTCCCTCTATCAGGGAGCCTTGATTCATCCGGACCCTCAGTGGTTCCGCTTGACCGTGTGGCGCTTGAGTGGCAACATCTGAGGGACTCTAGTGATCCTCACCATCCAGGCTTTCCATAAACCTTCAACAATTCACATTTACGATGCCACCTGGAAGGTTTTCTGCACTTGGTGTTTGAAGGAAAACTGTGATACCACCTCAGCATCTGTAGCTGATGTGTTACTATTCCTTCAGGATGGGTTAGATAAAGGGCTCTTGCCCAACACCTTCTGCTGCCAGGTGGTGGCCCTATCATCCATGCTGTCCTGGGAAAACTATCCCTTCATCCATCAGTTCATAGGTTTTTAAAAGAGGCTTCCAACGTCCATCCCCCGGTTGTTCATACTGCAATGTAGTGTAGAGGTCTCGATGTGCGGAGTGGATCGACGACAACTGGATCAAGCGTCTCATACGTGGGAGCTCCTTAAGGTGTTGCAGGTCCTTACGGGGCCTCTGTTTGAACCCCTAGATTAGTGTCACTTCAATTAATGACCCTTAAGGAGGTTTTTCTAGTGGTTTTTACATCAGCCAGGAGACTGTCACAAACTGGTGGCACTCTCAGTCAGACAGGATCTCTGTACCTTTCATGAGAACAGGGTTGTTCTATGTTTAAATCCAACTTTTGTCTCAAAAATTAATACTTGGTTCCATTGTGCTCAAGACATTGTGTTACCAGATTTCTGCCCTGAGCCACACCATGAGTGGGAGCGTAAGTGGCATACATTGGATGTAAGGAGAGCCCTACGTATCTACATCAAACGTACCGCTGCATTTCGAAAAACTGAGGCTATGTTTGTTTCCTTCTCTCCAAACTCCTTGGGGAGCAAGGCATCTTCTACTTTATAAGTAGATGGATTAGGGCATGTATTTCTTTTTTTTTTTCCAAAAATTTTATTGATTTTAAAAAACAAACATATACAAACAAAACACATAACATAAAAACATAAAACATATTATTTGAAAGCAGCTTGATCCTGGGTTACATCTCTTCGTACAGACATAAATTCAAGTTCATGCTCACTTTTATATATTATTCCATATCTTATTACCATTCAACATTTTCTATATAGCTTCTCCCCTCTTTTCACTCCCTTAATTCTATTTTATTTATTTCATCTCAATTTGAATCATTATAGTTATATCCTTTGTCTGTCCTATTTCAGCTGTCTATTATGTTTTCTCATTAACACAAAATTTCTCCTGTAATCACTGATTGGAGTATGATGCCTTTATATCTTTCCCCTAAATTTAACATTTAAAATAATACATAACTTTCATTCGGATTCTGCTTGGTACATTCTAAAGCTAAACACTATATTTTAAAAAAGAAAAAAATTATAAATATATAATATAATTACAACAACAATCCATACCAATTAAACTCTATCGTTAAGATTAATATTCATTTAAATCTTAAACATTTTATACCTTCCTTTTCAAGTAATTATCATGCTTCTGTGGGAACACTTATAAATTTTACATAGTTGCTTCCCCCCCACTTCACTTATATTTTAAGACATTATGTAATTAAAATGTTCCCATTCCTTCTTAATTCAATTCTCTCATATTTCATTTATTTTGTTCAAAGGAGAAAAGATTTTCACTAAATTACATTGAATATTTTATCCCATTTTATAATATGTTGTTCCAAATTTTCTAACATTATTTCTAATACAAATACAATACAGTTTCATTATTTTTACAGCATCTCTTTTTCAGTTATATTTTTACCCATTATCTCTAAATAAGTCCTGTTTCTTTACAATTTATTTCAATCTTCATCTTCATTTCCCTCTTCTATATTCCTCTTTTCTGTTGCTTTACTATTCATAAATCTTAAACATTTTATACATTCCTTTTCAAATAGGTATCATGCTTCTATGGGAACACTTATAAATTTTGTGTAGTTACTCCCTCCCCCATTTCACTTATATTTTAAAACATTATGAAATTAAAATATTCTCCTTCCTTCTTAATTCAATTCTCTCATATTTCATTTCATTTATTTTGTTCAAAAAAAAAAAAGAAATTTCCACTAAATTACGTTGAATATTTGATCACATTTTATAATCATATGTTGTTCCAAATTTTCTAACATTATTTCTAATACAAATACAACAATACAATCTTATGTACTTATGTACTTTTGCAGAATCTCTTTTTCAGTTATATTTTTACCCATTATCTCTAAATAAGTCCTGTTTCTTTATAACTTGTTTCAAACCTTGATAGCTTCTCTTCCCTACCTTCCTCCCTTGCTTCTCCACTCTACTCTTTTTACCCCCTTGTCTCTTAATCTCTACCCTTTTCTGTATTCCTCTTTTCTGTTGCTTTCTGACATTGTGTCCACTTTTCACCTTATTTTTCCCTTTTTTGGTTGTTTTTTTAAGTCTTAAATTCTCCATTCTCTTTCCCCTCCTTTCCCCTTTCTTCCCCAGATAAAGTTGCTTGTTCATTAAAGATGGCTTCTTCTTCATCCCAATCTTCTTGTTCTTGTAGTTTCTCATACGTAGAAATCGCCATTTCTAAAAAATGAAAAACGGAGCCAAAAGATCCCTTCCCTTCATGTTCCTCTTCTTTATATTTTATAAATTCCATTTTCACATCCACAAACAATGCCATTGTAAAAAAAAAAATTTTTTTTAAACAACCCATTCAAATAAGAATTTCCAAAAGTCCCAAAGTCACCAAACAGTCCAGATGCACACAGTCTATTTCATTTAACACTTACTTCTTTTTTTCAGTTTCTCTTCCTGGGGTTGTAATTCAGTTACAAAGTTCCAATTAAAATGTGTCTTTCAGAAGTCTTGTTATGATTTTGTTCTAGTCTTTTAAATTCCAAGCAGTCTCCTCCAGCCAAATCCTAATCTTACTTCTTATCCTCTCCCTTCCCACTTATAGCAAAAAATTTTTTTTCCAGTGTTCAGAAATCTTTGTTGTCCCCTTGGCTTTAATTTTCCAGTTTGATTACCTGCTGATGCCAAAGTGGGGTTTTCCAATTTCTCATTCATCTGCTGTTACCATAAGGAAGGAGAGTGAGAAAAAACAAACATTCCCTTTTCACTTTCAATTGCTGCTTCTAGATCTTCTTAGGGAACAATGTATCTTTTTCCAAAATTTAAATTCCAGGATATCTTGGATGTTGCTTCTCCTCCCGGTCAGCCAAAACTTTCACTTCTCAGCTTCCTCCTGCACATTCTTTTCTGGATGAAAGCTTCTTTGTGGCGGCCATTTCTGACTGCCGCTCTACTGCTTTCGGAAAAGGGAGTTAAGCCAGCTGAGGAGGGGGGGTGCGACTCCCCCCGACCCCTGCTAGGTCTCCCCTGTCTTCAGCTACCTCTGAAGGGGTAGCTTCTAGGGGTCTACCTCTAGGGGTAGCTATAGCCCCGAAGCCGGTTGGCTCGAGGCACTGCAGCAGCGAGCGCAACAGAAACCGTGCATGATCGCGGATTCCTGCTGCCGCCGAGCCTTGCAAACCGGAAGTCCACCTGGGCATGTATTTCTAATGCCTACCAGACCTTTCGGTGCCCAAGAACCTAACGGCTCACTCCACCAGAAGTGCAGTGACCTCTGCTGCCTGGGCCACTCAGGCATTTCTTGAAGAGATCTATAGGGTCTGGGCATCTCCGTCACCCTTCATCCATCATTATCGTCTGGACTCATTTGCCTTGGCAGATGCAGCGTTCGGCAGATGGGTGCTCCAGAGAGTTGTCCTGCAGTTGGAGTAAGCAGACTGGATGATGACCCTGCCATGGACATGCAGGCTTTGGTATGTCCCATCCTGGATTCTAGGTGCAGCGTGGATGAGAATGGGCATTGGTATAATTCCCTGAGAACACCCTTTCTATTTACGCTGTAAGAGAGTCCAGCCCTACCCTTGCTACGTCCGGTTCTGGTAAACGGGGGGCATTGTTTCTAATTCTTTTTTTGCTTCCGTAGACACTCTACGTCTATAAAGTATCTTCACCTAAAGCTGGGGAACCAGCTAGGGGCTTGGTTTTTATATAGTGGCAGACTCAGCTCTGTGTCGTCACAGGGAGGAGATCTAACCCATCCTGGACTCTCTTGCAGCGTAGATAGAAAGGGCGTTCTCAGGTAATTACACCAACGCCCATTTCCAGTTTTTGTGAAGAAGTGATGATTCAGATAGTGTGGAAAAATATAATAATCTTTGGCATGTTAATGACATCCTCCTCCAGAATACCTGCTCACTATTCCCAATATGTTCATGTATATTTCAATGATACTGAAGGTAAAATAATGCCTTTTACTGTCTTTTATTGCAGCTGCCGCTCCACATGGTAGCATACTCATTTGATATAGGCAGTCCTTGACTTACAACAGTTCATTTAATGACCATTCAAAATGACAACAGCACTGAAAAAAGTGACCTACAACCATTGCAGGCCCCCCCCCGTAGTCACATGATCAAAATACAGGCGCTTGGCAATTGATTCATATTTATTACGTTTGTATTATCCTGGGGTCATGTGATCATCTTTTGCAACCTTTTAACAAGCAAAGTCATTGGGGAAGCCAGATTCTTTTAACAACCAGGTTACTAACTAACCTAATAAAGCCAGTGATTCCCTTGACAACTTGAAAAGAAAAGTCGTAAAATGGGTCAAAACTCACTTAACAAATGTCTCAGTTGGCAATGGAAATATTGGGCTTAATTGTGGTTGTAAGTTGAGGACTACCTGTACTACTTTCTGATATTGTCCCTGCAAGTAAGATCAGAACCTTACTACATAAGAGTGCTTCTTAATTTACATAATTGACCAGAAGGAGCCCTGGGTGGCAGTATCAAAGGTTGCAGAAAGATCAAATAGTTTCAAAAGAATTGTACTTCCTTAAGGGGACATCCATTGTGATGATCAGGGCAGTATGAACCAAAGCCTAGACTGAAAAGTTCAGCATATCCAAGTACATCTGCAGCTGCACAGACTGCACTCTCTCAAAGACTTTGTTTAAAGGGCATTGTTAATAGAGGAATAGTTGGCATCATTCCCTGCAAGTGGGGAAGCCTTCTTCAGGAGCAAATAGAACTTGCCTTCTTTAAAATCAATGGTACCATTCCATCATGTATCCATGTATCTATTTTCTGGATTTACCCAGTCCTTCATTTTTGGCAAGTACAAATGAGCTCTGATGATAGGCCAGAGAGCTACAAATGGCCTTCTTTGGATTTCTTGAACTGAAAGTGATCTTGTAGATTTATATTTCATATGTTTGTAGTATGAATGTACTCCCTAGTTATGATTATCTTTTTAAAGAACTGGTTTAACCTTTCAGGTTTTGCTATATTAATGTGTATGTTGCTCAAATCATCTATAAGTTGTGTGGCTGTATCCTTTTAAAATGTAACGCTTTTACTGAGGAAGCTTTGCAAGAAGGAATCTGCTAGTGATGTTTTAATATAAACTGCTCCCACTTTGTATCAATCAATGATCCATTTCACAAAGGAAACTGAGCCAAAAGAGAAGCTAAGTAGTTCTGCTTCTTTTGTCATCTGTTTTCATGCAATACTGCCACACAACACATATTATATTTTTCTAAACTATAGTTTGCATGCTATAATGGCTGGGTCCACAAAGCATTCTAAGCAAAACAACATCATCATGATGGCTTTGATATGAAAGCCATCATGAAAACAAAGGAAAACAAAGGAAAAAATAGTAGACAAATCTATTTTAAAGTTATTACTCTCTTTGAAGGATAGCTTGGATTCCTAAATGTTGTATTTGCCCATCACTGTTGCTGTTGTGTGTTCTGTGAACACGTAAACTGCAATTAGCAATAACATTTGGGGGGAGGGGAGAGATAACAGCATCCAGTTATCAGTCTGCACAAATGGCATTTTTCATTAATCACTTTTAGCTGGGCAGCTTTATTTATGAGACTTCATTTACAATTATAGTACAAGAAATCAATCTTGTGGATATTATTTACACATGGATGGGCAAGCTAAGTTGTAGAGGTTTGACCCAACTTTGCTTTCTCTCTCTCTCTCTCTCTCTCCCTCCCCCTCCTTCCCTCCCCCACCCTGTCACACACACACAAATAAGTAGAGCACAAATAGTGTAAGGTCTTGAATATGACCATTCACACCTCACTTATCTTTTACAAAAATGCACAGTACCAATGTACTGTGGTACAAGTGCCACAAGTATACAAGTATATGTGGCAGAGAAGATCAGTGTTTCTCAATCTTAGCAGCTTCCTGAAGTGTGGCCTTCTCTACCCAGAATTTTCCAGCCACTATGCTCCTTGAGAATTCTGGGAGTTGGAAGGCCATACAACTTAAAGTTGCTAAGGATATAAAAGGGTATATGAGATCTCCAAGATTCTTTACATTCTTGGATTCAATGGACTCTGAAAAGATGATGGCTAACTTATTGTTACCTCCTCCAAAAATTTGAATGTTAGAACAACAAAGATAGATTTGTGAGGCATTTTGAGAATGAAATCACTGATCTTCATGCTAACCTGACTTCAGTTCTTTTTACAGTTTGCTATAAAATGTCCTGTGCACTATCTAGTTTAATTCTGATCAGGTGGACATAGATGCTAATCTAACTCAAAATCTGAGGGAAAAGTCAGGTGTTGAAGACTCATTTGAAGAATAGCAGGGTTGTGATTTTTCAAACCCCCAGGGGACACCATTCCTTCCATTCTGTCAGATACCTTGACAGAGAAGGCATTCTTCCTAGATTCCATCAGGTGGTATTGCTAAATAGGTGGGATCTGAAGCAAACCCATTCTGTTGGATCTTATGGGCAGAGACAGCAGGAGAAAGGCAGCCTCTCAGATCGCCAGTTCCTAGGCATAAAGGGTTTTCTGTGTGATAACTACCTAAAAGCTGATAGCATAAAATTCTTATACAGGTAGTCCTCGAGTTACAACCACAATTGAGCCAAAATTTAGGTTGCTAAGTGAAACAATTGTAAAGTGAGTTTTGCTCCATTTTACCAATTTTCTTGCCACCGTTGTTAAGTGAATTATTGCATTTGTTAAGGTAGTAACATGATTGTTAAATGATTCCCCATTGACTTCGTTGGCAGGAAGGTCGCAAAAGGGAATCATAATGACCCCAGGACACAGCAATAGTCATGAGCCAGTTGCCAAGCATCTGAATTTTGATCACATGACCAAACAGTCATAAGTGTGAAAAATGGTCACAAGTCCCTTTTTCACATCCCATTGTAACTTTGAACGGTCATTAAATGGAACTGTTGTAAGTTGAGGACTATCTTTAACAGACAACCTCATATCAGACTGTATCTCCTGCCGTTCTCCTAAATTGTCCAGATAGAAAGTTCTCACCTCACCTATCGTGGATTTGTCCCTCTACTTCTAAGAAAACATAGGTGCCTTAAGATCTTTATTTCCAGTGCTCAGAAGTTCAGAATTCAAGAAACCTATTGCCAATTCCGAAGCACAAAGGAAGGCTACATAACCCTGCTGACTTGCATTGAGGGAAGGTTTCAATTAAAAATGGCTTATTACATATTGAAGCCAAATCTCCAGTTATATAAAGGTGTTTATTGGGAAAAGGCAAAATGTGTAGGAAACAAGGGAAGGCAATACCCAGCTTTCTAATTAAAATCGATACAGTCAGCGTAGCTAAATTAGTTGCTTAATGCCTTCTTAAACTCTTGGATTTCAGCATATTTTCAGAGGTCATTACTTGGATTTTATTTTTATGGTGTGGAAGATAATTGAAAGGCAATTTCATTTAGGGAGATAGATTGCCTTTTTGTCCAAGAAAAAAAAATGTATCTCTGATGCCCAAAACCTAGCTGGCAAATTCGAAATTATATGGGACTAAGCTCTCCTAACTTCTTTTAGTTGAATTCTAAAACAAGAGCCAGTTTGTTCTGGTGGTTGAGGCTTCATCAGTTTGGAAATGAGGACTATGAGTTCTAGTCCCCCCTTAGGCATGAAAGCCAGCTGGATGACTTTGGGCCAGTCATTCTCTCTTAGCCCAGTTCACCTGACAGGGTGGTGGTTGTGTGGAAAATAGGAGGAGGAAGGAAGAATTAAATGGGTTCATCACCTTGAGTTATTATATAAAAAAAAATAAAGGGACAAAAAATATTTATTTAAAAAGGGTGCAGCCTTTTTTTCACCAGTTGTGCCAATGTATTAATGGGACTACATGGGAGAGGATTTTTTGGGGGGAAACAAAAGCTGAGATTTATTTATTTATTCCCCATTGTCTTTGCTTGTCAGAAGGTCACAAAGGGTGAGCACCTGACCCTGTGAGACTGCAACCACAAATCATCATTAATACTTGTCAGTTGCCAAGTGCCTGAATTTTGATCACATGTCCATGTGTATGCTACAACAGTTGTAAGTCTGAAAAATAGTCAAAGCTCACTGCTTTCAGTGCAGTGCTTTTGTAACTTTGAATGGTTGCTAAGTGAACTTTTGTAAGACAAGGACTGCCTGAAATAGTCATAAATTGCAATAAACAGATGGAAATATTGTTTTCTTCCCAACATTGAATGTATGGTTTGAGAGTAGAACCAAAACCAAGGTTACTAAGGGTGGTGATGACCTGACTTTATAGGACATGTTGAAGCAGAGGCTAGAAACTATCTGTCTGCCATTTCATAGTTTGGATTTCAGCAGTGAACAGGATTGGGCTTGCTGTCGTTAACTTCCCATTGTAAATCCCAGAGGTGCTTTTTCAAAAAGCAACTGGATTTTCTTTGTTTGCTCGCATCCAAGAACCTTCAGTTCAGAACATTTTCAAGGAAAAACGAAAAAGTCCAGTTGCCTTTTGAAAAAGTACCTTTGGGACAACTGTGACTGGATGATTGAGAATCTTTAGACATTCCCATTGTAAATGTTTTGGAAACATTGTAAATGTTTTGTGAAATGTTTTGTAGGGCCCATGTCTTCCTTTAGCAGCTTTAATCAGCTGCTATCAAAAGTTCGTTTAGTTACCATTTGAAGTTACAGTGGTGCTGAAAAAAGTGATTTAATGACTATTCACACAACCATTGCAGCATCCCCATGGTCATATGATCAAAATGTAGATGCTTGGCAACTGACTCATATTTATCATAGCTGCTATGCCTGGGAGCATTTAATCGCCTTTTGCGACCTTCTGACAAGCAAAATCAATGGGGAAGCCCGATTCACTTAACAACCATGTTATTAACAACTGCAGTAATTCACTTAACAGCTGAGGCAAGAAAAGTTATAAAATGGGGCAAGACTAACAGTTCTCTTGCTTTACAACAGAAAACTCAGTTGTGGTTATAAGGTAAGTTGCAAAAGTAATTTCTCCTTCCATACGGAGGAGAGAAGGAAGGGAACAGGCAGCAGGGAGGAGTAAGGGATCAGGGGGGAGGAATGGGGGTGTGAGGCAAAATTGTGGGGCAGATATGGGGCTGTGCTGGGTTATCAGTGGTTGAGGGGAAGCAGAAGAGAAAAGATTCTGAGAAGATGGGGTGGGTAGACAAACTCTGGAGAGAGGAGGAGAGGGCAATGAATATCAGCTTTGCTGTGCTTGAAGCTTAAAATCACTCTGGGACTCCTCTTAAATTTTTATTTCTTCTGAACCATCAACATTATTTTGGTTTTTGTTTCAAGTTTGCCAGGGTTCATCTGAAATAGTTTGGCAGAACTTTCAGGTTTGAAGCAAAATGTAATTTTCTTATTGAAGATGCTTTTCTTCACAGCTTAGTAAATAAAATTGTGTATATTTATGAAAACACTAGGAGGATGAACAGTGCATTTCTAATAAGGTAGCAGAGAGGGAAATTGCATAAGATGATAATCGCCCCCTATGGCATGTTGTTGATGTAGTCAATGGCTGCTGTTAATTGCCTGTAATTGTTCCATTGGTATAGTAACCATACCGAGTCACAGCTTTTGTGTTACCATGATCATATGTCAGCAGTGCTCAAGTTACACTGTTGTGTTACTGTGCAACTGAGGTTTTAATGCAGTAGAATATGTAAAGAACTGACTTTCACCATCTGGGGTTCTCCAGAACTACCATTCTCTTCATTCATCCCATGAGGGTAGAAGAAATTTCAAAAGTAACATGAAGAGAGAGCAGCAGTTGAGGAGTTGAGTTTTTGAAAACATGCAAAGAGGGTGTTCTGTTGTTCAAGCCTTTAACTAGGATTTAGATATTTGTTTTGTGCAAGTGTTTGAATGCCACAAAAATTGTGGAATTCTCCCTCAGTATTTAAGAAATCCAAAGATAAACATGCAAGTAGTTTTCTGGTAATGTTACATGTTACTGGACAATTTTCTGGATATGGTTCAAGTCCCAAAGCTCAAATGCTTTATGAAACACTTACAGCAAAATATTTAGTTCACCAAAATGATTTTCCAAAACATACACTGACAATATTAGTAAGAGATCAGACTTCAGCCCAGCTGGAAGTTTTTTGGTTGAAATGACAAATTGCTACCTTTTGGGGGGTGGGGGGAATCTGTAAAATGGAAATAAAAATATCTAACTCAGAGTGAATTCTTTGTTGTGTCTATTAACTCAAAATGTATTATTTCATACTTGCTATATTTTATCAATGCAATCTTACAGCAGATGTTGGCTGCGGTACTTTCATGCATGTTTGCTGGCTTGCCATATTTAAAAAAAAATGTTTCATAATACAAATACATTTAGAAAAGAACTTTTCCCTTGCCAATGACTTCAGGTTCTGTAAAGTATATAAACTGCTGTTCTTTAATCATACAGTTGTAACTTTTAGAACAGGTGCCCAAATCATTTTTCTCCCTACTGCCTTTTTTCTTTTTCTTTGTTAGCTATTTTTGTAAAAGAAATTTTGCTTGCTTGTTTGTAATTTAGGGGCTGCCTAATTCCAAATGGCTCTGGGTGATTTACACTTTAAAAGCAAGAACAATAAAAAATAAACAGCAAAACAACCCAAAAAACCCTAAAGGTTCAGTGACTGCCTGGGAAAACACCCAGGTTTTCAACAACTTTTGAAACATCATTCAGGTGAAAGCAGAATGAATCTCTGGGGAGATATTATTCCAGAGGACAAGCATCATAACAGAAAAGCCATTTAATCTAAGAGCAACAGCTACCATCCTGCTGATTGTTACAAACCACTCAGGCAGTCTTTTGGGATAATGAGTACTGAAAGTGCTTTGCTGTTGAGAATCTTTTATGTTTGGAATGGGAAATAATTAACTAACTTATTCTTTGAATTTCAGGAAACTATTTGTAGGAGGCCTAGATTGGAGCACCACACAAGGTAAATTGATCTGCCTCTTAGATTGGTCCTGAACATCTTAACTTAAAACTATCTCATGATCAAAAGTATGAGTTTCTCCCAGTTGAAAGCAGGACACTGCACCTTACAAGATCCCAAGAAGGACTTGTCTTCAGCCTTTTGTGGTTTCTTTTTGAATGGCACAACCCCCAAAATCCATTCATTAATGGTTCTGCATCCTCTGTTCTCCTTTAAGGTACAGAAAGAAGTGATAGGTAGACTGGTCTTCCTAGGGCTCAAACAGAAATCTTCAGAAATTTCCCTTGATTTTTATAATCCTGCTTGCGTATATTGGCCCATTGACCACCACCATCATATCCCCCTTCAGTTGACTTTGTTATTCTGAACAGAGCTCCACTACTACTTTAGCCCCGAGTGATTGGAAACCCATTTCAAGGTAATACTATTTGATATGTTGCTCTCTTTGTCCTAAAGAGAAGGGGCTTATAACTGTGGTTGACTCGTGTCATTCTGGGCTTATTGCAGTGTGTTGAACACCATACTCTGAATGATACTTGACAGGAAGGTTAAAATTTGCATTTTTAGCTTGCAAGATGGGGAGTGGGAAAAGAAAAAGGCAAATATTTGGTCCAACACTGGGGAGGACTCTGGAACTACAAAAGGAGTACCAGAGGGCCACATACTGTATTTTGCATCCCCAGAAGCATGTCTTCACTTACACCTGAGAATATCCTCCTGTAAAATTGCAAACTACCTGGGGTGCATTTATTTCCATATTGGTCCAAATTTTATTTTTAACAGACTGATCTCAACAAAGCATGTTTTTTGTTTAACAGAAACTCTCCGTAGCTATTTTTCCCAGTATGGGGAAGTTGTCGACTGTGTAATAATGAAAGATAAGACTACAAATCAGTCAAGAGGATTTGGATTTGTCAAGTTCAAAGATCCCAACTGTGTGGGAACTGTCCTGGCCAGCAGACCCCATACGTTAGATGGCCGAAATGTAAGTTATTCCACTTGGGTGCAGGAATACAACTGCGTGTCCAATTGACTCTTAAAATGAATGTTATTAAATAATGCCTTTTGAGCAATAATGTCTTTGCTGAATCCTGACTCTATTGGAGACTAGGACCTACTAGACCTCAACTTTCTTTTACATGCCGCCCCTACTATTTGAATATAATCTGCTCCAGGACCTGAGGTTGGGACATCAGATGGAGAGTTTTTTGTTGATAGTTTTATTTGAGTTTCTCCTTGGTGACCACTGTAGTTTTTTATTATTTGCTAACATTTTTATTGTCTTGATGTGCTATTGATTCCCAGAGTTGCTTTCATCATTTGGGCAGTCATATAAATTGGTTTAATAAGTGTATATAAGAAATCACTTTATTACTACAATTATTGTCCTTTCCCTCCTTATTTTGGGAGTTACTGCAACATTCTAAATTCCTGGGTTAGCCATCATCAAAGTAAATACAATGGTAGAGTTTGAATCCCCTAATGTTACTAAATCTCAACAGTGATTGTGTACTACATTATCATATACCATTTCAGGCCCAATAGCTTCTAAAAAGAGAAAGTTTTTCTTTTGGTTTGTAATGTCATCTGTACTTGGTCACCTCCAGCTTTTCCTACTTTCCTCTGGCATGTGATGTTTCCAAGGTGACATTTTAACAGATTTTTAATAAAGCCTTCCTTTACTTCAGGGGTTTTTTTGTATCACATTTCTCTAGTTTTCTCTAGGAAAATTATATAACTTTACTTAGTTGCACATGCCTCTACCACTGCTGACCCATGTGCTTTCCATTATTTCATCATACGAACATCTTAATATGTAATTGGATTCCACCATCTTGAAAGTGAGGTGGCAGGAGTTAATATACTATCTTATTTTCTCAAATGCTGGTACCTGTAAGCCCTCTTCACTTTTGTCCTCATTCTACAGATTGATCCCAAACCCTGTACCCCTCGAGGAATGCAGCCTGAGAGAACACGACCAAAGGAAGGATGGGTAAGGAAGTGTCTTCCTGTTGCTTCATATTCATGAATTCATCCTCTTTTTGCTATCTTCATTGAAATGTGGTGGTTGTCTCCCAAGACCAAGAGGCTTTTATGTAAAGCACACTATCAAATGCAGAGGTGCCAACTAAAAATAAATGGAATTTTCAGGAGTAAACCTAGCTGATGAGATGTCACATTTTGCTGAAAAGTAATTCACAGGGTTTCCAACAGATTCCAAAAAACGAAATCTGAAATTTCAACTGCATTTGGTGGATGCATGTTTTCATTCTGCTTTGTGAGGTTGAATATCAGGTAGGCGTGAAATCTCCCATTCAGATATTATTCTAAACTGTTGCTCAAAACAAAAGTAGAGAACTCACAGAAAAATACAGTTGGATCAGTAGTTACTATTGGTTACAACTGTTACCGTGGTTGATTCCAGCAAAAATGAATGAATATTACAATCCAGGAGATGCACTGAAAAAAAAATTCTTGAATAAAAATTTCTTAACTTCCTGCCTGTTGTTTTTAGGTTATATAATCTATTGGTCTTCCATTTGACCTACCAATCCATAATAGAATTTGCCACTGATACTAGTTTGCAAAAAAATGTTTTGTAAAGTTGACGATATCCTCAGAGGGCCAGGTGGTTTTATAGGAGAATTTACTTTAGTCAGATTGGGTCCATATCATGAAGAGTTGTGAAGGCAGAGAGGGTAACTCAGTTAAGTAGGCAGGGTAAATGAACTGTAGGTGTTTATCTAACTTTTCTCCAACTTGAATCATTTTTATTTATTTTATTTATTAGCCACTCGCCTCAAAATTCAAAGCGATTCTGAATCATACCTCTTGCCTCCCTTAATGCTTCTTTGTTCTCCTTGAAATCATTGGTTTCATCCTTTTTTTTTCTCCCAGTTGTGTTGCCATTGTTTTTATAGCACTGAAGTCCTACAAATCCCTGCTTTGTCTTTTCTTTTCATCAGCCTTTTAGTCTTTTTCATGACTGCTTTCTTATGCATAAGCTATTATAGCTGAGTTCTTTCCTTCCCTGTCTTTTTTGTTCTATGTATTATATGTGGTAAATTTCAGTTCAAATACCTTGAGGGTAAGCAAGGTAACACTTTACTCATTCATTCATTCATTCATTCAATTTTAAATATTTTAAAGCTGTCAGCTCCACCAGCATGAGATGAAATATTCTTGCCAACTTCCACATGTCAGGAAATATATAACTTTTTTTTTAAATAGAGAAATCCTGGTTTCAGTACAACTCTCCCTTTTCTGTTGGTAGAAAGGATCCAGGAGTGATAGCAAGTCCCATAAAATTTTTGTTGGTGGGATCCCTCACAACTGTGGCGAAACGGAGCTCAGGGAATACTTCAAGAAGTTTGGAGTGGTGAGTTATTGTGCTGGAATATATTATTTCGTGAAGGGGTGTTGTCCTTCACCTTCTAACTCTTTAAAATATTAGTTTTTTCATTTGGTGGGATAAATAAGTCAAATAAGATTGTGGGTGGTTGGCGTTCATTTAAAAAAAAAAGATATTTCTGGTGTTTACAAAAGCCCTTCATTCTAACTTATTCTGTTTGAGAATTTCTGAGCTTGTGCTTTTGCTCTCCTCTTCTGACATTTTTATTAATGGGACGCCATGTAATTTGGCAATAGAATTTTGCAACATTACAAAGCTTTGTTACATGTTTACTTTCAGGGATGGGATCTGACCAGTATAACTACTGGTTCTGTCACTCTGAGTTGTGCAAGTGCAATTTACGACCTGCTTAGCTGCCCGGACAGCTGAGCAGCGCTGCATGCAAGTGCGCAGTGGTTGGAAAAGCCCTTTTCCCCTGCTTTTTAACCACAGCTATGTCACACAAAGCACCTGTGGTTGAAAAAACAGGAACTAAAGGACAGGTAAGAGCCCAGGCGGGTGGGTGGGCCAAAACAGCAGCAGATGTAGAACCGATTCTATGTATGCTCTCTGTCTGCTGTTCTTCAGAACTACTGATTCTACAGAGGTGGACAGAACCGGTAGAATCCCACCCCTGTTTACTTTCATATGATTTCAGCAGTGGTTTTGCTGCAGAAATAATGTTTTGTTGAGGGGAGAGTTAATGGATAAACAGTATCTTAAATAACAACCTGAAGCCTTTAATAAGGACTCAGTAACTTTCTGCTTGGACAACAACACAGTTGATAAAAATTGATAATATTTGCAATTGTTACTTTGGATCATTTGCAGATGCATTTGTTTGTTTTGTTTTTTTAATTGGATTGGATTGGATTTTTACATTTTAGCTAAGTTTGACTCTTAATGCCCTAGTGTTTACAGGTGATGGGTCAGTATATTTGTCAGACACCAATATGTCAGCATATTTGAAAAATAGCAAACTGGGAAATTTATAATGGGAATATAAGGAGATTGCATTGTATTATAATATGGTAGTCTATTCTTGGTCCTGGGTGTTAATACTCAGGGTTTCTGGCCTTTTTGCATAAACAGGACTGACTAATAAAATAAAAACTCTGCCTCCCACCTCAAACAACTTTTTCATTGCCTCTTTGGCAAGATTGTTCAGTTTTCATTAAATATTCACACACCTTGCATTGGGTTATGTTACTTTCCTCCTCTGCTCACCCCATCCCTTAGTTTTCTTTCTTTCTCCTCTTTCCAAAATAGGTAAGTGAAAGTAGTTCGTTACCTAGACAAATGTAATTTATCATTTCATTTGTAAGATTTTTGTATGTCATACAATAGCCTTTCCTAGTCTAAATACCTTTAAATATTATGCAGCATAGTTCCCGTAATCCCTCACAATTGGCAATAACATTTGGGAAAGGTGTGGGATACAGTCCAAAACTCTGAAAGAAACCAGGTTTATATGTCAATATTAAATAGTATGGGAGGAGTCACAATCTTACAAATGCTGTCTTCTCTGCTCCAGTCCCTCTGTGCTAATCTAGTATTTATACTGAATTATACCTATTAGCTTTCATTATAGGATTCTATTAAATCAACAAAGCCTGTAAAAATAATTGTGGCAGGTAAAGATAAGAGTATATACACTGTAAATTTTCTATTGCTTCTTCTCAGAAAAGCTTCACTTAGTGAGATGCCTTGTTTGCTCACAGTACCACTCAGCCATTAGGTGGTTTATTTTGCTTAACATGTCTGAACCATAATAATCACATCCTATTCATGACATCATGTTAAACTGTAATTTAAACATGGATTATTCCACAATGTGAAGCTACTGTTAGGGCATGTCAACAATAAAGTCCAGAATAGAAAATACTCTGGCATTTTAGAAAATTATGACTGACAGAGAAAAATGTTTGATGAAACTAGAGCTATTACTATGTTTTCTATTTCCTTTTTTAAAAATACTTTTATTGTTTTGTGGTGGTAAAATCTCCAACCGAATCCTCTCCAAAAGCAAGTGCAGCATATAAGTATCTTTAGGAAGGTGACAAGTGATACTTTACAGAAGCACTAAAGCTTCTTCTTTTTGGGGTTACATTTGCAGTCTAAATTACAGAACTATTACAGGTACATTTTTAAAAGGGCAATGTGAAAGAAATTGGCAGTTTAGGTTTATTGGATAACTTTCTTGAAAATAAATAGTAAGCCAGCACATATGGAAAAGGATTAGTGTAATATAATGGGTAAAAACAGCTGCCTCATGTAGCTGTATCTTTAAAATAGTTTATATGGCAAAAAGGACCATTTACATCTTGCCAGCCTGGAACCATATTTATTTTTATTTGTGGTAAGTTTAATTACTTTTAAGAGATTAAGCTTATGAATGCATTCTAGAGAACCATGGCAGATATGAATTGAGTTATCTCGCTAAGTTTTATGTGATACGTCCAAGAGCTTTCAACAAAATAAAACAGCCAGTGTACCAAAAGTGCTTTTTCAAAAGGCAAATGGACCTTCTTTGTTTTCCTTGAAGACATTTCACTTCTCATCTAAGAAGCTTGTTCCATTCTGACTAAAGAAGTCAGAACTGTCACAACTGAGAAAACTTCTTGAATGAGAAATAAAATGTCTTCAAGAAAAAATGAAGAAAATCCAGCTGCTTCTTGAAAAAGCACCTTTGGAACAAGCATGATCTGAATGACTGAGAATCTCCATAGACAAACAGCCAGTTTAATATAGTGGTTAGGATGCTGAGCTTGGAGAGAACTAGATTATGCACTTGATTGTGAAACTTCTTGAATAACTTCAGTCCATTCATTTTTTTTCCCCTCTTGCCTAACCCACTTCACACAAAGTACAATAATTAGTACTAGATGTAAAATCAGGGTAGACCTGAGGTAAATTGCCCTGAACTCACAGAAAAGACAAGGTATAAGTAAAGGGAATCAAGGGGTGTTTTTAACTATTTTGCCCAGCTGAATCAGAAACTTGACTTTCCTTTTGGGAGAAGACAGTTGTCAAGTCATAATTGGGTATGCCCCAAAAGGGAATTAATCCACAATAGAAGGATTTCCATTTGGTAATTTGAACCAAGGCAACTAAACAGTCTTCAGATTAACACTAAAACCTCACCCTGCCTATTCGTTTTCATTATGTAATTGTCCTTTGGGTCTAAAGTTCTCTCTAGGGAGAAATTTTCAGCTTTTAGGACAAATGTTCCTTAAAAGCCCTTGAATGATCAAAATGTTCCCTTCTTTCCAATGATCTTTTGCGCTGCTGCTGTTCTTCCAGCCACATAGGCTCAGCCTTCCCTTGTGAAAAGTAGCTTCTTGGTGCTCCACAAAAGAGCCTCTCTATGTGAGAGGGCCTTTTGCTGTAGCAGATACTGGTTGAGATGCAGAGAAGAGTTGATTGACTTCCTTTATCTTAGATTGATATGTATTCTTTTTTTTAACTGAAGTTCAGTTTTTTTTTTCTAAATAGGGGGAAAATATTCACCTCTTATTTACAAACTAATCCTAACCCTTTTCTGATTTAAAGAATCACAGGTAAACTCAAGTATAAAGTTGGGATTGAGCGATGGCTCTTCCGCACATTGTTCAGCTTCTTTTATAGGGTATGAAAGAAAGAGGGCTCCTTGGGAAATGGGGTTGAAAGTTGAGGGAAGCATGCTGTCTCCAGGTAAAAGAAAGTCTAATCAGGAGCTCTGTATTTTTTCCTGCTCTCCATCACACTGTAGCAGTCTTTAAATTGCCTCTTGAATACACAAGCAAATCAAAGGTGAGTAAAGATAGTTATTGTGTGACAGCTACTTAGACTAACAGGCTTTGTCTGTCACCTTAGGGAGTTGAATTACCTGTTTAAAATAATTACAAAGACATATTGTAAAGTATACTGTACTCAGTGTTCCTTGTTTTTTCGTCTGGTTAAGACATCGGTCCTCATTCCCCAGAGCTACCTGCTTTTCTTCCTTTTTTAATAAGATGTTTTTCTGCTGCTTCAGCACAATTAACCATGGCCACATCTGTTGAATGCTTTCAAAGGGCTCAGAGTAGTATTATGTACCGGATTCTCAAGAGGGGCCTTGCCTTGTCCTGTTGATATTTAAATTGCTGATTATTCATAATTATTCAGGACCAGTAGTAATAGTAATGGCAGCATACTCCTAGTGTTAAAGTGAGAAGATTCAAATAGAAGGGGATTGGCCTCAGTCTGTAAGACATATGCTGGAAGAAGTTTGTTTTCTTTTGATTTTCTTCCTAATAAGAAATTATGATGGCAGCTCCAGTGCTAGTATACTATGTTTGGAGGCAGCAATGGGAAGACTGGATTTCACCAAATCTCTTTAATATGCCCATGATACCTTCCTGCTATGTATTTGTGGCTTTGATTCATATTGACAGGAGTTTCTCTGAAGCCAAGGTTCTTTTCTCACACTTGGTAAGGGGCAATCAAAGTAGCCAGGCTGGGAAATCTGCAGGGACCATTATTGTATAAGAAAGCAAGCCATGGAATGGTCCTTCATACCAAAGCCCCATTTGAAGAAAGGAGACTGATTTGTGAACATTTACCCAGTTAGCCACATAGCAAAAGTTCATGATAGAAGATTATATTTGTAGCTTAGGGCTAAACTGTGGGGTTGTGGTGACCTCAGAGCTTGGTTATTTTCCTGCAGACATTTCATTACCACACTAGGTTGACATCATCAGTGCTGGTGTAGTGCAGTGCCGCACTGATGTTGTCACCTAGTTTGGTCATGAAACATCAGAACGTAAGAGAGCACCACAGGAAAAGTTCAATGATATTTTTATACTTCACTTCATCTTGCTGATAAAGGTTCAGCTGATAAAATCAGGTTCATCTTAAGTTTTGTCTGATAAAATCATTAGTAGAATTTCATTTTTATCTTTTTTTCAGGTTACTGAAGTGGTAATGATCTATGATGCAGAGAAACAGCGACCCCGAGGTAAAGAAGAATTTAGTTAACCTTTGAAATTTCTTTATCCTCTTCCTATGTCAGATGGCAAACTTACATAACATCCACATATATATGTATGGACACGTGTGCTCATATATGTATATATGTCTTTTGTAAGCTGCCTCAGGAATTAATTTCACTGAGAAGACTTGCACAGAGGCTTTTCATGCTATTTCATCTGGTATTATTGTTTTAGAAGTCAGATACTACATTGCCATGTTGTTCACTTATACCACTCTGAAAAGGTGTTTTCCTTAACAAAGGCATGGCACCTGTATTGATCTGCTCCTTTCAATTAACTCAAAAGCCATGACAAAGGAGTAACTAGATACTTTTGATTTTTCCACCTTTAAAGATGGGCACCATTAAGAAACAAGCACCTATTTTTGTTTTTAGGATAGGAATCCTTGTGAGGTGCCAGACTGGAACAGATGTTAATGCTTGCTACATTTCTCACATTTTCTTTCTTTTAAGTGGCTACAGCTGAAATTTGGAGCCAAAAGCCATTTGTTGCTTGAAACATTTTGTGGATGGGAGTCAATGTGGCACTTTTAATTTTGCGATTCTGCTTGTGTATTGGAGAAAGCAACTCCCTTAGTTGGCAGATCTGACTCACTTACATAATTCGTTTTTGGTCCCGGCAGAAAGTGGCCATTGTGTTCTCCAGCTATTCATTGCACCAGTCACCTTTCGGTAATTTTTTTTTGTAGAAGCAATACTTTTAAAACATCATCAGTGTGAATTGCATTTCAACCACACGATAGCATGTGAAACATGCTGGAAAACAGTTTGCCATCTGGACTTTCCACTTCTCCTTCTTGTTTCCGTTATTTAAAGAAATATATATAGATATATAGATATATATATATATAAAAATTCTTCACTTCATATTTATTAAGCTGTTAAGTATTAGTTTTATCTTTAATTTAGACACATCTTTAGTGACATATATAAGTGTTTCATAGTAAAAGTACAGTAAACATTAAGTTCTTTCTTTCCCTCTTTTTTTTTCTCTCTCTGTAAACTGATTTGTGATTAATATCTCTTTAGATTTCTTCTCTCTAGGTGATAGATTATCACAGAGGTACAGGCCATTTCAACAAACGGAGGAGGGACCGGGCTTTGTCTTTATTGGAGTGTAAATAAAGTTTTTACTATGTGGTGTGGGAGGAGCTATGAGGGGCAGTTGCTCTAATTTGTTTTGCGACAGCTTTGCACTATTTCAACAGAAAAATTCACTGACACAGCAAAGAGCAGCAACTTTATGTACCTATCGCTGTGTGTACTTATATGCTTAAGCTAGTAGAAGAAATCAACTATAAGAATTCTGCCTACCCAGTCCATTAGTTTGTTCTCTCATTGCAAAAAAAATACCCCACATTCAGGAGTCTTGGAATATTTTGCATCAGTCCACCCCATATATAAAGTAAATAAAATGTAAACCTAACACATTTGTGATGGATGGCCCTGAAACTCTGACTTGCCCACATACTATCACAAAAATACTTTTAACTCACCTATAAAGTCCTTTATAAAACACTTGCTGTCTAATCTTCATATCTTTTCCTTTTCTGACCTGCAAGCCTGTGCTGTCAATCGTGCTCCCCCCTCCAAAACACTCGGAGCTGTGGAGGAAACCGGTCGTCTTGACTTCAGCTGTCCCTGCAGGCACCATTTTGTAACCAGGGTTGCTGAAGGGCCACTAAAATGCTGCCTTGGCTCACTGTTCAATGTTCAGCTAGTTCTTCAATGTTCATCTACAATTCAGTAATTGAATCTTACATTCCAGGCACAAGCAATCTCCTTTTAGCTCGTGGCTTACAGTACCTGCTTTTACCTGTATTCACTGTTCCCATTATGATCTTATGCCTCTTCCCCTTGGAATAAGTTTGATCAGCAAAATCAGACAGCAGGCCAGTAAAAATGAATATATTCCCAAGTAAAACTCTTAAGGCCTACTTTTTAGAGATTGTATGTTTTTTGCATTTTTTCAACAGTTTTCTGAATCTTAAGTGTCGTCTTGCTCTTTTAGTTATGCTTTGTTCATCGCAAAATCAGCCAGTGGTTTCAAATCTGAGCTGAACACAATTTTCCCCCAAGACTAATAAACTTCCCAATTGGGTTGCACTAAGTCTTTTTGCAAGACCAGTTGGTGAACAGCTAATCCTTAAAACAACAAAGTCATCTCGAAATAACAATGGCTCTCTAGACTTGTCACCCCTCATAAATCATCTTTATGAACCTGACATATAATCATGTTTTTACATGAGGTTTTGTTTTACAAAATCTGAATAATTAATCTGAAAAAATAGCCAGGTTAATTGTATCACTAGGGAGAACATAATTTGCCCAGTAAATTGAAGATTTTTTAAAATCAATGTCAGAATTGCATATAATTTGCATAAAGAAATTTAATTATGCCTATGCACAACTGTCAACCAAGCTAAAGAGCCTAATCTCCTTTGAATTATACCAACTTGGAGTTGGCATTACAGGTCTGTAGCTTGCAGAATTCCAGTCTTGCTTTTTAATCTCTACTCTCCCAGAGAAATGTGTGACTTGGTTCTTGGTATTCAAAGAGCATGCATCCATTGACTGGACCTTTCATCTCCATCTCATCTCTGTTGTTGAGTAACCAAGATGGACTTCCCTTGCCTCAGGTTATCATTGGACAGTTGATAGGTGGGTCTAATTGAAAAGAGGCAGAGAAGATCACTCCATTGAGGTACCTGGTTGTTTATGGCAGAAATAGGCAAACCTAGTGCCTCCAGGTAGAATTCCTCTATGCTGTTACCAAGATGGCAAGTTGTGGTCAAACATTTAGGTTCTTACCAATCAAAACATCTGGTTGGCACGACACTTGCCTATTTGGGTCCTAAAACAATTTGAAGGATGCTAGAAACCTCTTGGACTCTCACCTTGGGAAGAGATTTTTTTGAGGATGTGAGGAAAAAAATGCCCTTGTCCTTTTTTCTTTCCCCCTAGACTTTTTGTAATGAAGAAACAACAAAAACCTGTAAGGAAGAAATTAAGGCATATCTGTACTCAATGTCTTTTTTAAATCCATTTTGTTGTTGGTCTGAGTCCAACTCTACCTCTCTTAATTTATTTAAATCTTCATAATTAGGTTCAAAATCTTATCTCTTATAAGAGTTCTTCAGATTATTTCATCAATATTATTCTTTCCAATTTCTAAAGGTATTTTCAAGGACACTTCTCTCTTTGCCTTGCTCTGAATATGAAGTACAGTGCAGTGCCCCATTTGTTCATCTAGCCTCTATTTACTATTTGGTTCTCAAGATTTTCCCCCACCCCTTCACTTCACAAACTTGTGTATGATGACATCTCTGCCCAAAGTACCCAAGTACCCTCTCTACTTTTGGTCATCTCATAAACACATTAATCATCAAGTCTGGCTCAAATTCTTTAGGTATGTCTGTGTCTTCTAATGCTGCAGTCCTGGTTTCTCTTTATTTGGTTCCACAGCCTTTTTCTTTTCTCCTAACCACAAGCAAGAAAAACAACACACTATATTTTCCTCCAAAACCAATATTTAATTTTTTATATTGTGTTATCATTTGGATGCAGAAATGCTCCTTTTTGCAGTTTTCTTTTTTAAATATCCCCCAGACTCATATTTTAGCTTTTAAAAAAGGTTCCTTGTTCTTTAAAGGCTTGTGCGTCACTGGTTCAACTCCCTTTTGGTCATAATGCGAACACTTATCTGCAGGAGATGCTTTAAAAGTTGCCTCCTCCACCTCCTCAACTGCCATTTCTTAATTTGTTTCTTGCTCTTGTAGCTGACAGCAGAATTTTGACCTGCTGCAACCGATCTTGGCCTGTATCTTTGTGTCTTATTAAGTATAAATCTCTACAATAAGGCTCTACGAGTTTACCCAACTAAGTTGGATAAGCTTAGAGAGACACTAACTGTTACAGAGACTGTATCTGTTTTTCTGTTGAACGCTTTAGAGCAATAAATGGCTGCTGTCAGCACTAGCTGCAAAGCAAAATGAAACCAAGGGGGAAATCTCGGGTTTTGGGGAGGAGGGAGGGAGCCAATAAATGACCTGTCCCAAAATGTTTTGTCCCATACCATTCTCTCTTTTTCACTTTGTGCTATTGCTCAGTTGCTTTTCTAAATTTGCCAAGTGGCATTTAAACAAACAAACATACAAATATCATGTAATGGAGGTTATGGATAGATTTGGCCATAGTTACTTCATGCAAGTGTTCTGCACAGAACTTAGTCAGATTCCCCCCCCACACACACACACATGCATTTCTTAGAAAGGCAAAAAAAAGGGTATATCTGTGGGCACTGAACCATGTTTTCTCCATCAATTAATTTTGCATGGAGTGCTGAGCTAACCATTATATTCCCCCTGATCCAAGATGGTCCAGTAATTGCAAACTAGCACTGAGCTTGCCACAGCCCAAGTCCACCTGAAACCCTTGTTTGAACCCTTGGTCCGCCCCTAATACTGTTCATCATCCTGTTTTGTGTCACAACACCCTGCTACCTTGATTCACTCTTCGTCGTTGGCTAGGTTTTGGATTTATTACTTTCGAGGACGAACAATCAGTGGACCAGGCTGTCAACATGCATTTTCACGACATCATGGGCAAAAAAGTGTGTAGTTGTAGTTTTATTTTACCTTAAGACAAAGCTGAGTCTTGAGGCAACTAGCAATTTGGCTGGCGAATAGAAACTGGGTTGTAAAGTAGAGGGGGTTAAAAAAGCAACAATTTGAACAGGTAAAACCACATTCAGAAATTTTTTTTATAAGTTAGTTCATATTGGATAAATTTAAAAATGTATGCTACAGCTGCCTATAGATTCCTTTGGAATGTTTTGTTTTGAGAAAAATCATGGCAGACCAACTTCCATAACAGCTAATATTTGAGTTCAGCCATCATGGACTTAGTCCAATAAACCAAGGTTTATGAGTCAGAAAAACAGTCTTTCTATCTGCTCACTCACTTCTCTCTTGCACTTTTGCACCAGACTTTCAGAGTTGATAAACCACATCATATCAAGAGGTGTGTGAGAGAGAACAGAAGCCAAATAGGCAGCAGAATGGTTTATTGGTTTGAAATTACCTCATTTGATCTGACCCAGCTTGCTCATCATACCATGCAATGCCAATAAAGGAGAATATTTGTAGCTCAGGGTTGAAATAAGGGGTCCTAAATACTCTCTGAGCTTGGTTGTTTTCTTGCAGATCTTTCATTGCTCAAACTAGGCAACATCATCAGTGCTAGTGACATTTCATTACCCAGCTAGGTAACATCATCAGTGTTAGTCACTAGCACTGACAATGTTACCTAATTTGAGCAATGAAAGGTCTGCAAGAAAACAACCAAACTCAGCATCAAGGACCTCCTCATACCATGTACTACTTGGAATTAGATATTCTTCATCCCCAAGTACAGAGTAGGAAATACTGAAAAACAGACAGGCTTTGTCTGTTTGAAGTATGAAACGCTTCAGATAAACTGACATGGAGAAAAGCTACAGTATGTCTCTGAAAACTTTGACTTTCATAATTAAGACCACTTTATTGAGTTACAGAATGCACTAATTTTGGAGTCCTAATATGTTGAAAGCCATTGCATTTGCTTGTCTAAATTCTAAGTTGCACCTTCATTGCTGTTCAGACATATTTGTATCTTGAAAGTACAGAATACAAAAAGGGAATGGAAGTTAACCTTTATTTTCCATTTGAAACGGCAGTGAAATCTCTATGTTGCCAAAGGCTCAGCTTCCCATTACTATTCCTTCAGATGTGTGTTCTTTGTTTCACCTTCAAACTCGGGGTGGAGGGGTTTGTGGGTGTGGGGGAAGGAAGGGAAACTAAACCTAAGTAACCAATTGACAGAGGCATCCTGAAGGAATGGTTGAAATAAAAAAAAATGGGTCACTTACTGTGAGACTTTGAAATGAATCCACATATTCTTTTAATAGTACTTTTTAACCACAATACAGTTAAGTGACCTTTTGATTGTTGTTATCTTCATACTGTGTTGTCAACACTTCTTAAGAGGTTTTACAGGTGAAAAGGTTTCTGCCCTCTTACTTGCCTTTGAGCATGGCTTCGCTTTAGGAGCCAAGCCAGAGGAAGAGTAACTAAGAACTACAGAGTGCAGCTTTGACCTTTGTGGGAAAAGTCTGCTGAAAAGGGAACATTGAAGGCTCTTGTACCAAACATAAATTATGAACTGCTCAAAGTCTCTAGAAATGAAGCAGCAGTGTATAATTGTAGCAATAAATATAGGAAAGTCTTGCTACTTTGCTGGATTGTGTCACCAAAACAGCAAAGCCTTCAACTGGAATATTTTTTCCAAAAACATTTGCTTATTGAAAAACAGGGTATCCTATCCTCTTGATGCATTCCGGCTTATATTTTATAACTGTTAAATGTTTTTTTTATTTCAAGTTTAAATTATTTCTTATCAAAACCCATTAAATTTTCCTGGACCCTGGAAGCATATTCTAGGATATCCTTATTAATGCATGAGCAATTGATGTCATTTAAACAATTAGTGAAGTTTATTTCTAAGCAAGAACTGGAACTACTTCATCTTTGGTTTGGTGCTAATTAAATGCAGGAGCTGCTAACACTGGTCTGGTGAAACCAGGAGAGCAACTCTACCAAGTGCCAGAGCAGTTCAGTCAAAACTCCTGGACCTCCTGGACCAGTTTCAGAAGTAGCATCCTTCATGGTCCTTCCTGAAGAAGCATCCTCTTGAACTGGAGACAAAAGCTCAGATGGACCAGACTAAAGCACAGGGGCAGAATGCATGCTAAGCGAGAGGAAAACAAAGTTCAGATGCAAAGATTTTTTTTGGCTAGTAAAATGCAAATTGCTGACATCTGGGGAAATCCCACCCTATTTTTCCTCAGTCTTGAAACATTATTACTAGGAAAACTGCAGGAGTTCAAATGTCCTAAAATCTTACTGTGAAAAGTTTAAAATAACTCATCTGCAGATTATCCTCAACTTACCATCATAACTGAGCCCAACATTTCTGTTGCTAAGCGAGACCATTAAATAAATTTTGCCCCATTTTACAACCTTGCTTGCCGCAGTTGTTAAGTGCAGCTGCTAAATTAATAGTAACAATTGTTCCAAGTGAATCTGGCTTCCCCACTGACTTTGCTTGTCAGAGGGTTGCAAATGTTGATCACATAGTCCCAGGATGTTGTGACCATTATAAATATGAGTTAGTTGCCAAGCGTCCATATTTTGATCACTGGCCATGGAGATGCTGCAACGGTTATAAATGTGAAAAATTGTCAAAAATCACTTTTTTAAAAAATCACATTGTAATTTTGAACAGTCACTAAATGAACTGTTGTAAGTTGAAGACTTCCTATACTCTCTGTGATCTGAAAACTCATTGTAAAAGCCAGCATCCTGCTCCACCCTCTTAAACAGATGGTAACCAAACAGATGGTAAAACAGATGGTTTTAGAATATTAAACCTTGGGAAGATTCCAGGACATTTGAAGGCAGAATTGATTTGCTCAGCATAGAAGTGCAGCCTAGAATACTAGATGTGGTTTTATTTTAATTCTGCCATTCACATGCCAGGTTAATTCACAAGAGAAGGTAAAGAATTCTTGATTGTCTCCCACAATAAGGCCCATTTAGCTTTAAGGAAGGTCCCGTGCCCATTTAACGAAACTCTATAAGTAAAAATGCTTGAAATGTACCTAGAGAGAAACCAGGCTCTTAAGCCTGCTCCGTTTCCAGGTTCGGTGATGCAGAGCTGAATCCCTCCCATTAAATCTTGCAATTATGTTTGCTGAGTGTATTTGGATTAACCCCAGGCAATTAATTCAACAGGGAAGTCTTTTTTTTTTTTTTTTTTAACATAGGCCAATCCCATTTTTAAAGCTCCACCATACAGCGGTACCCTTCCTTTTTGGTCTTTCCTCCCCTTCTTTGCAAAGAATGTTTTTCCATGACTGAACACAGTATGAAGGTTTTGCTTCTTATTGACTCAACTGTCCATTTTTTATTACCTGCATGTTTGTTTACTTTTTTTGTTAGATGTAATGTAAGGTTCTCTTATCACATCCATTCCTTCTGACATTGTTTGAGTTAATTGAGGTTCTTTAAGCGTTAGCCTGGGGAAGGTAAGTCTCTATCTTCCATTAGACTTTTAAATAATACTTTTAAAAAATCTTTAAGATAAAAAGGATTTGAAATCAGCAGACAATATGAATACAACATGTGTTTCACAGGTATGAACAAAATTGAAGAGCAATTTAATTGCAATAGATCTTAGCTATCAATTTAAGTTCTTTTTTCAACATTGTCCAGAACAATCCCTTCCCAAGGACCGGCTAAAGCCTTAGTACCTCCTCCATAATGTTCTCTTCACCCTTGTTTATAACAATCATTTTGGCCTATCTTGGTATCAAGATTTACATATGGAGAGTGAAAACCCACTGAGGAGATGGTACTGCTGCTTTAAAATGAGGAAGAAAGTAGCAAAACAGAAGAGAAATCACGAATAGGCATATTTTATCCTCGCACCGTATGAAGTTAAGACTTCCAGAATGGTTTACTCTGTTATCCATTGTACCTGAGAAACACTGATTAAATTAGCAGCCTTAAAATATAAGCTTGCAAATATTTTTAAGTACTTAGCAATAAGTCATAACATGCTAAGATAAAGTTTTTAAGTGTAAAGATAAGGGTGTGTGTGATGGGTAAAGGGGGGCAAGCTTTCTGCCTCCTAGGGCTGAACATTTGTCCTCTTTGTTTAGGTGGAGGTGAAGCGAGCTGAACCCCGGGATAGCAAGAGCCAGACTCCAGGGCCAACAGGCACCAGCCAGTGGGGAAGCCGGATCATGCCAAGTGCCGCCAATGGCTGGGCGGGACAGCCCCCACCCACCTGGCAACAAGGATACGGACCTCAAGGTACCAGTTTTCCATTTGGGTTTTGGCACCCTGGGTGGTTTCAGTCTGCCTTGACACAGGCCCATTTGTGGCATCACTCAAATCAGAATCAGGCCTGCTTGAGGCCAGGCCCTGAAGAGAAAATCTTACGATCCTGTCAGATGCAGGATTATGTGGTTTCTTGTACCACCTGATTATGCTATAATGCAATACTTCTGTGATCTTGATGGGCAGTAGAAATTCCTTATCGCTTGGGTATAGAAAGTCCTTGATGTACCACCAGTCACTTACTAACCATTTGAATTTACAACAGACCTGAAAAGGGGGATTCACAACCTGGATCTGAAGTTCTGACAGTTCAGGCCCTCCAAGGTCACATGACTGATCTTCAGGCACCCAACCACACAGCCACATTTACAGTTTGCAGCAATCTAAGGTCACATTTGTGACAGTTTTGTGGAATTTGCTTAACAATTGGTTTGCTTTAATGATGGTTCATAAAATGTTATACAATTCGATCGGTCATGTGAGTGGCCCATTTTATGACCATTACAACATACAACTGTAATGAGCAGGCTCCCATGTTGAGAACTGTCTATATTAGAAACCTTCTGCAGCCTGTGTGAGAGAATACCAAGCTCTGCTTTTTCATTTGTTAAGTTTTGCTTTCTGAAAATTAACTTTTGCTTTCTGAAAATGGACATAAGCTCTATAAAAAGAGTCTCTCTTCTTGAATTTTGTCATGAAGTGGAAAGATTAAGTCCCATTTTTATCCAAATCCAGTCTTATAACTCCCTTGTGGATTTATTACTTTTGGGCATCTCCATTAGGGCTGCATCTTGAATTCTCTGTAACATTCCCAATTTTGATATCAAAATGTCTTCAGAGTAAATGTGTGTAATATTAGTAACTTACTTAATAGATAATATTAAGCTTTGCAGAATGATAAATGCACAACACTGACAATGAATTGATGATACAGTTGTGGTAACTTGTTTTTGGTGTGTGTGTGTGTGTGTGTGTGTGTGTGTGTGTGTGTGTGTGTTTGTCTTTTCCTATTTTCTTCCATCTGCCTTAGGTATGTGGGTACCAGCTGGACAAGCACTTGGTAAGTATGTTCTAAGAATTTTTAAAATGTGCATATTCAGTATTGAAATTGTAATTATGCAGGTTCAGATTTTTAGCAAAATCTTATTCTGTGCACATTTTTTTGCCTTTGTTCTCCAAAGATCTTTTTGCATCTGTTGTTTTGAAGCATTCAGGCCCTTTGAACAAGAATTCATAAGTTTCTTGAGATGGGAGACAATAATTGGACCTTAGAACTTCCCATAGATAATCAAAGCTTGTGTGAGCGTGTATGTATGTGTGTACATTTAATCATTTGTCAGATAACTGGGAAGATCTGGAGGAGACAGGGAATCACCCTTTCCTAGTGGCCTAGTCCTTTTTCTTCCCACATGGTGTGTTTGTGCACAAAGAGGCTGTTCTTTTAATGCCAAAACAGAAGATAGAGTTTAGTACGGCCATGTGAAAAATAGCTTAAACCCAATGATATCCCAGTAGCCCTGCACAGAAGTTGTTCCATGTATGGAGAAAGAAACAGGACGATAGATATTAATTTTACTCCAGTTTCCTTATGCACAGGGTTTGTGCATTTATATATTTTGTACTTAGAAATAAAATCTCCAGTTACAGATTCTCCATGTGTAGGCTGTAATTCATCTCCACATAATTAGATTACTGGAATGCGCTCTACATGGGGCTACCTTTGAAAATGACCTGGAAACTGCAATTGATACAAAATTCAATGGCCAGGATGCTAGCAGGTGCGAGTCCGTACTGTAATAGAATTCCTCTGCTCCAGTTGCTCCCTTGGTTACCACTACATTTCTGATACAAAGTGCTGCATGGCTACAAGGCCCCGCATGGCGTGGCTGCTAGATACCTGCCGGATGAAGTGAAATTTGCCCTAGCCCAGGTGTGCATGTGGGATGGGAAGGCTTAGGGCCCCTCCCTGCATCAAATCAGGGGGACCTAATACCAAGATTATATTGATACTCCTCCTCTGTAGCAATCCCCAAGCCTTGAATCAAGCTGCTTCTGGAGCTACACCTTGCACCCTTCCTGTAGCTATTTCACAAGGCATCAAGACCACAAGAGGCAGTTTGGACTAGTGGTTAAGGCACCAGGCTAGAAACCAAGAGACTGTGAGTTCTAATTCCACCTTAGGCATGAAAAGTTGGCTGGGTGACTTTGGGCCAATAACTCAGCCCAACACACCTCCCAGGGTGGTTGTTCTGGGAAAATAGGAGGAGGAAGAAGCATTAGGTATGTTTGCCTCCTTGAGTTATTTATAAAAATAATAAAGGCAAGATAAATATTGCTTAACGGGCCATTTGGTGTATGTTTTTCTTGACACATTATGTTTGGGCTGCTCTATTACTGTAACTTATGTTTATTGCCGAGCTTAGGCTTAACTGATTTCTGTATTTTAAATCTTAGTATAATGGACCAGTTCATATGAGCTTGATGGGATAAAATAAGTGGGATAAAATAATTAAGAATTGGAAAAATAATCACTTTTGTTCTGGCTAGACTTGCTGCCAACCTGAAGTTGGGTTTGACCTTTAGATATTTTTCCCTTCCATTTTCAAAGCAAATAGAAGTATAATTATGGCAGTTTTTAAATATGGGGACATTCTTGTACTTTATCTAAAGTTGCTTTTCTAAAAAAAATATTTAAAAAGGGGTATGATAGGCCATTTGATAGTCTGGTGATGGAATGTTCCGGAAGTCACTGGAACGATCTTTTACCACACTACAGGTTTTTGCCTACTGTTACCTTTGGGGCATCAGTTGCGCTATCCTCAAATGTATCGGATGAAAAATATATAATAGGTGAGTCACAGAGTGACCTATGATCTATTTTCAAAAAGCTGAAGTGCATGTAATCGAAGCTTAATCAACTCTGATTAAAGCTAGAAAAGAGAATGGGGGTTCCTGTGAAATATTTTGTGGAAATGGCTGCTGCCCATTGAACTCCTAATACCAAAAAGCCAGAAGAGATTTCTCCCCATAGTAGATCATTCTGTCGTCTTCAGTATTGAAAAACACCAAAAATTTGAGTGTCTGGTTTCTGCAGTTTGAATGTAAGAAATGGAAGTTGGAGACCATTTTAAATACTAAAGTATCCAAGATACAAGTGCTGTAAAACCAATTCCTAAAAGAGAGAGAAAGAAATATTCATGCAGAAGCTTAAGTTATTCACACCAGAAAATGATTTAAATTGGATTCTTTGCACAGTCTCTATAGCTTGAATTGCCTTGAATTCCACAATTTGTCTTGACTTTAGTGCTTCCAAGTTTTGGAGAAATATGATGCCTAGTGCAATAGATTGGGAACACCCTTTTTCTTGGGGTTGGCTCATCTGTTAAATACTTTTGATTTTCTCAACACTCTTCTTACTGGCTCCAGGTGGGTATGGTCCCCCTCCACCAGGTAGAGGAGCGCCACCTCCACCGCCGCCTTTTACCTCGTACATTGTTTCGACACCTCCAGGAGGATTCCCACCCCCGCAGGGTTTCGCACAGGGATATGGCACCCCTCCGCCCTTCAGTAAGTACTCCTTCCAGCTCTAATTGTAACACTTTTAATCCCAGCTTTTATGAAAGAGCTCATGGCACATATCTGGCATGCCCCCGCCTGTGATAGGCTGAGAGTATGCTATTAAAACCAAGCTTGAACTTGAGCCTAAGGCTTCATGTTTTGAACTGATGCTGGTGTCCTCTCACTGCAAATTCTTCTCAAACATTATTTTCCTACCTTTATTCCTTCATTTTAAGTTGATGGTTGATGTGGTAGCCTAGAAGTGGTGCTGTCACCTCTCAATCAGGAGACTGTGAGTTCAATCCTAGGCAGTGGCAGATATTTCTAGATTTAAAAAAAGAAAATATTTGTTGTGAACTTCATGTAGGCATCAGGAAGATCATCCATCCAGTAAATGCTCAACTCCGTTCAGTTGCCCCAACTCCAACCTAATGCAAGGGAGTACAGAATTGTTAAAAGAAAGAAAACAAATCCTTGATTTTAGTTTGAGGGGGTGTCTTTGAAAAGTTCTTGTGAGATGGTATTTCCCTTCGTTTCCCTAGCCTTGGTTTAAGTCAGTAAATTAGCAATAACACAGACTTTACAGCCCTCTCTAAGTGGTTTTACAGAGTCAGCATCTTGCTCCCAACAATCTGGATCCTCATTTTACCAACCTCAGAAGGATGGAAGGCTGAATCAACTTTGAGCCTGGTGGGATTCGAATGCCAAATTGCAGGCAGCCAGCAACCAGCAGAAATAACCTGCAGTACTGCACTCTAACCACTGTGCCATCACAGCTTGGGGAACTTGGACATGAGTTGTACTGTAAAAACTTATCCTATTTCTGTTCCTCTCTTTAGGTTTTGGGTATGGTGCCCCACCTCCTCCACCTGACCAGTTTGCTCCTCCCGTTGTTCCTCCACCTCCTGCCACCCCTGGGGCAACACCACTTGCTTTCCCTCCACCTCCACCACCATCTCAGCCAACTCAGGACATGAACAAGCCTCCAGCTGCCCAACCAGATTTCCCCTATAGCCAGTTTGGTAAGTGACAGTTCCAAGAGCTGTGGCCCTTTGTCTGGGCCCCAGCTTTTCCCTGCTGCTTGTCTTTCTTTCTGCTACCTTTCATTTTGTTTGTAATAATATTGTTGGGAAATAGAATTAGGGGGCTGTATGTGAGTAATGTTGACAAAGGATCTCCCTATACCCTTTGTCACCATGGTATCAATTTCACATTTTAAAAATTTGCCAGCTTTAGAAACTTAGGATCATCATTTGTCAAGGTAACTGATCCCTGGGATCCAGACAGGATAATCATGTCCTCTGCCCATTCATGGGAAGGGACTAGTAGAGAGTAGTCATTTACCATTTAAAGATGTAGCTATCGTTTCTGCCTTGAGGAATAATGGTTTGATATGAGGGTGGCAGAAAAACAAGAGTTGAAAGGTATCTTGGAGGTCTTCTAGTCCAACCCCTGCACAGGGGCAAGGGCAGTAATTTTGAATCTAAGTCATGTGAATTTATCACAAGTAACAAGTTCCATTTTTCTTGAACTAAAGAGTACTTAAAAATCATCTGAAAAAAATAAGTTGTACAATGCATAAGTATATATTTCTTTATGTAAAAGTTAGTTGCAAAAAATTATACATACATGAATACACAATCCTTTCAGGAAGATACTTGCAATTTTCAACATTCAAAACTGGATGAAGTCACAGATTTTACATTTTGAATTAAATAGCACAGTTTCACCACTATTCGGAGTTATTCTTGTTTAGTAACCTTAGCGCTGCTTTTTAGTTAATTCTAACATCCTAATATTTTAGCAGATATTCCGTAAAGATTCTTATCTTGCCTTCTTAGATCCAGGCTGACTTCCTTCTGGGATTGCAGGGATTCCATTTACTTATGAAAAAAAAATTCTCCTCCCATCTAGCAGGAATTATTTTATAATAAGGACTAAGGCTATGTTAAAAGGAAGGTACACATAGTCCTCGATTTACGACAGCATTTGGGACTAGAATTTCTGTCGCTAAGCCTTGCAGTCATCAAAAGCAATCACTTAGCAACAGCAATCCCTGCAGTCCCGGTTGCCATCATTAACTGAATCCCACAGTTGTTAGGTGAGGCAGCTTCCTGATGGTTTCTCTCAACCAAGTCCATGGAGAAGCCAGCAGGAATTGGCAGGTCTCAGGTGGCCTGCATGCAGGATGGTAGGCAGGTAAGTAGATGCTGCTGAGTTGGGAAGAGTGTCAGGGGATGCATAAAGGAAGTGCAGTGAGGGTGCAGAGGGATGTGAGGTATGATGAGGGTGCATGGAAATGGGAAAGAGTTGCAGTGGAGTACGAGAGAGGTGTACAGCAAAGCTTGGGGAGCAGAATGAGACAACTCGCCTCGGCCAACTCCCCACGTGACAACTCACCGCAGGATAATTTAATAATTAAATGTAATTATTTAAAATAATTTTTAAATATTTTTTCTCATTCATGTTTCATTTTGCCCCTCCTTTTGCATCCTTTAATGATTCTATTCCGTTGCTTACTGATATTAATATAACTCTTATTCCTTGGTGAGTTGTCAGAGGCAAGTTATTCTGTGATGAGTTGGCGGGTTGTCATACACCCCTCGGGAAGGGTATTCAGGTACCAGGTGCAAAAGCAGTACTACAAGTACCAGGCGCAAACACAGAAGGGCTGAGGAAGGGTGGATGTGTGGGGGAGAGTTACCCTATCTGGTGGGAGAAGGGTGTTGCAAATGATGATCATGGGGCATTACAACTGTTCATAAATGCAAGCTGGTTGCCAGGTGCCTAGATTGTAACCATGTTAGTGCAGCAGTGCTTGGATGACTGAAATGCGGAGTTCCAGTCATAACAAACATTCCTTCAGTGCCATAGTAATTTCAAACAGTCGCTGAACAAATAGTCGTAACTTGAGGACTATCTGTAAAGCTTTTATTAGCTGGAAGTGAAATACTCATCACTTGATTTTCATAGATCAGCTAATTACAATTGAACTAATTTGGCCCTGAATGCAATCCCCTTTTCCCCCATGCTACAATCTTACCCGTGCACATCCTCCAGAGTTCATTTTCTTGATGATCCACATTTTTGTCTTTCTTTGCTTCATGATACAATTGACAGATGTGCTACTCCCCATTTTTAGCTTTCTGGGGGAAATCAAGAAAACAACTGCAATGATTATGACTCTCTTTTTTTTTCCTTCCCCAAGCATTATTCCAGAATATTATGTTCCATATTCCTTAATATGGCATTTCTGATATTAGGATTTTTAAAATCTCCTTTACCTTTAGTGTAACATAGAAAACTATGTCATCCAAGCCTCTGATTATGCTCTTCCAATTCTAAAATCCTTTTATTTCTCAGCAGAACCCACTGTTCCATCCAAACTAAGCTGCAGGCTGCAAAATAAAATTTCAAATCAGGCAATCCCAGTCCTCCTTGTTCCTTTGCATCCTGAAATGTTTCATATTTAACCCATTTCTTTCCTCTTGCCATACAAACTTAGAAATATCTTTCTGCCTTTGTTTAAATGGTAGATGTCAGAATAGATATTGTTTGAAACAAAAAAAGAATCATCCTTAGCAAAATATTCATTCCAGTGACAATTGTGATTTCTCCCACCTTAACATGTCCTTCTTAATTTTACTCTATGTCATAACATAATTCTAATATAACACGCAATTCATATTAGTCATAGTGATAGCCAGTTTCTCAATTTTTTCTCCATCTTAAAACCATTTTCCCCTCATTTGCTTTTGGATGTTTATATTCTTCATTAATATTTCCATCTTTTGTTCTAATTTTAAAGACAGCTATTTAAGTTAAGAGTGGTATTTGCGCTATTTAAAGAGATCTTTCCTTTTATCAGATGGCTTAGAAATCTTTTGACTTTTGAGTAGAGGGAGGCTAATAATGAATGAATGTTTGGAATGAAAAAAAGAAAAAGATGAATGAAAGTGTCTTCCATCTCCCATCAGGAAGTCTTCTTCATTTGAGCATTGCCTAGAAGTGCCTTATTGAAATTGTCTGCACATAATGGATGGTGCATGTAGAATTCATGTTTTGACATCTGTTTTTATGTCAGCAGTAAAAATGTACACTATTTAAATATTCTCCTGGGCAGATTCTTATGTTAAAGAAATTATCAAGTGTTTTTCAGTTATATCAGGGGTCCCTACCCTCAGTCTGGAGGTTGTTGTGAACCGGTCCGCACAAGTGGCGGGCAGGTGCACAGAGCTTCATTTGTGCGCGCGCAGGATCTAGGTTGCACGTGATGAAAAAAAAATTCCCAGCACCAGCGATCCATGAAGCCAGAAAAATTGGAAACCACTGAATTATACTCAAGGAATGTTGAGGGGCAGATGGCCTATTGCCAGAACTAACTGAATTATTATGATAAGCACACTTAATATCTCATGCTATGTTGCACAATCCTTAGGTCATCCTTGCCAAAATTAAATTCCAAGAGGACAGATTTTAAATAGTCAGACTAAGGAAAGAGATATTTGTCATATTCTAACAAGCTTATATTTACACACATACACCCCTACGATATGGAATACACACACATCCCTACAATATGGAATATTTTCTTAATATTTTGACAGGAGTTTTTCATAAAGTCTATCATCCAGTTAAATCACTAATTTTTCAAGAGAGGAACCTAAGAGAACGAAAGACAGGGAGAAATACAGTGAGATTATGGCTCTTGTTATATTCTTTAATACAACTTCGGTATACCTCCTCTAACAAAAAAAAATATAGATTTCAATATAGCAAAATATTCTGTGAAATATATGGACCCAGAACTTGATAAGATCCCTACCAAACTTTTAACAGCTCAGCAAAAATTATATAATTAAGACTAAATAAGTTCTTTTATCATGTATATGTCTACACAAATACTTAAGCAATATAACCAAAGGGGTGGGTGTTGTTTTTTTTCCCTGTTTTGCATGTTACCATTTCAAAATACATAGCTGTTTCTAAGATACTTGCAGTAGTGGGGTCTATAGTTATGGCTAAAAAAAAAAGAGAGACTCTGGCACTAGTCCAGACTCTTCAGCACCAATCTCAAATGCAAAAGTGATCATCCTATGTTTGCAATATGGGTAAGTCGTCCTTTCCGCCTTTCCAAGAGAATTGTAGCTTTTGTGCAGGGCTCTCTTGGGGGTTTAGTCACCCTGGTTTCCATTTTTTACCAGGGCTGGGTACCTATTCTCAAGAACCTTCAGGCTTCGGGCCAATACTTTGTTTTCACACTTATGGTCAGGCTGAGAAGTGAATTACCGTAGGTAGGTGGAGCCTATTTACACCAAATCCTCTTACTTGTAATCTCTTGTGGGGAGGGAAGAGGGTGGCGGGAGACAAGTAACCTTTTTTTTTTTTCATTGCAGGGGTGTTATCTCTTTCAATGTATGGAAGAGCGTAAGGCATTCTTTCCACTGAAAAATTATTTCAAGGAGTCATTCATCTCACCCAAGCTTGTTTTGCTACCATACTCAAATAGTTTGCTGAATTATTTATTTAATTCCCCCCCCCCCCCAAAAAAAAAAAAAAAAAACTGCTGTGTTTCATACAAACACTTGTGCACATCTGCTCTGGGGTTTAGGTGTGGTAACCTTCTGCTCTTGTAACGTACACTTCTTAAAATTGGCTGAAGAGGATTTTCTCTTGGGGTGGGTGGGATAGGTGAAATATCAAGGTTTGTGGATAGAAGAGAATGCCTCAATTTTAGAAAAATGTATTGATGATAATGAGTTGAATCACAGATTTACAAATTTGGGGGTGTTGCATGTGGAAGAAGACTCTTACTCTTCCCACACTTAACTTGGTTGCAAGGGGAAAAAAGGTTATTTAAAATAATTATTTGCTTTTATATGACCTGTGATAATCTCACTTTCACTTTGGGGCACAGTCCAGATTCTTTTCTTAGAATAAATGCGACAAGTCCAATTTAATGTGCAAGGAATTAAATGAATGAAAAGCCTCTGATAAAAGTTCAGTGGAGAAGCTGCATATGATGAAGAGTTATGGGTCTCAACAAATTAGGCTTGTGGGGGGTTTTTAGTACGAAATTTGCGAAGTTGATTGAGCCAAAAACATGAAGATTAAAAAAAATAGCAGAAGAGGAAAAAGTAATACAGGTAGTGTTCGACTTACAATGGTTCACTTTGTTACCGTTGAAAATTACAACGGCACTGAAAAACATGATTAATGACAAATTTTCACACTTGTGATTGTTGCAACATCTTCATGGTCACAATTTGCATTTGGATGCTTGACAAGTGACTCACATTTATGAAATGTCCTGGAGTCATGTGAACCCCTTTTGCGACCTTCTGACAAGCAAAGTCAGTGGAGAAGCCAGACTCACTGAACAACTGTGTTACTAATTTAGCAACTGTGGCAAGAAAAGTTGTAAAATTGGGCAAAATTCACTTAACAAATGTCTCACTTAGGAACATAAACTTTGGGCTCCATTGTGATCGTAAGTTAAGGACTACCTGTAATTATCAGAAGTTGTTTTGCAAAAACCTAAAGAGATGTTTTTTAACATTCTGACAAATTAAGACTTTTAATTTAAACTGGGTTTAAAATAAGTTTAAAAAGTTAAACTTGAATCTTTTCTTACCCCCTTGCAATTTCAGTAACACAAGTTTCAAGTTACAGAGCCATTGGTGTAGTACTAAAGAGATCTGGTTAGAAATCAAGAGACCATGAGTTCTAAATCCTACCCTGGGCATAGCAACAAACCTTGGTTGATCCTCTCTCTCAGCCTTAGCAGGAAAAAGGCAAGGGAAAAAACACTTCCCCAAAACCTTGCCACGAAAACTTCAGGGATTTGTTCAGGTAGTCACCAGGAATCAAAAATTCTCTCAGGTTAACCATTGGAATGAAATTCTAGATACTTTTTCATTGGCAACCTTACACACTGAAAAATGAGATTTTTCTAGAAATAGACATGTCTTTGATCTTAAATTAAATATCAGGGATACTTCAATCTCTTAATTGCCAGTGCCTTAAAGAAGAAGATGGATTTTAGATCCTCTTTCTCTCCCCCTTCCTTCCCAGTTTAAATTCTTGATATTCTCAGTTAAACAGGTTTCTCCCACCTGAGAATCAAGCTGATTGAAAACTTTACAGGCATTCTTAACGTTTCTGAAGGGAACTGTGGCCAAGCTTGAAGAAAATCATACAAGTAGTCCTCGACTTATGATTGGTTGCTTAGAGATCATTGGAAGTTACGACAACCTCCCTGGGGTACTCACAACCCAGTTATGACAACTGGGGTATGGCAGTCATATGATCTTGTGTCAGGCGCTTGTCAACCATCCTGCATTTATGGACATTTGCAGCATCCTGTGGTCACATGGCCATTTTATGGGGAAGGAGGGTTGCAAGAAAGGGCATTTGCTGGTTTTCAGCAAATCCTGGCTCACAGCAAACAGTTTGTGTGCTTAACAACCACAGTCATTGTAAAGAAAAGGTCACCCAGGTCAGTTTGTGACTCAGTTTACAACTGTCACAACATATGACTGTGATTAGCAGGCTGCACTATGGTTGTAAGTCAAGGACTACATGTAATGTGAGACAGAAGAAGTGAACTGCATATAAAATTCAGTTAATGAATACACTCAATTATTTGAATGAGGGAGAGAGATCTAAGTTTTTTAAAAAATTCTGTTAAAATGATGCAAAAGGCAGCATTAGTCCAGCACTTCTGAATACATTCAGATACGGTTAAGTGAAAGTTTTTGAGAGCTATTTGGTAGGTTTGAATGCTAATTGCATTAAAAGAAGGAACACTGTGCAAATACAGAACTACATGAGACTATCTCGGTTCCTTTAGCCTATATTTCTACCTCTTTAATGATCAAAGAGGATTTGATACAGTTTAGAGAAGGAGCGGTAGTGACACTGTTTATTTCAAGATATCTGCCTCCTCTTCCATGCCTACTTTCTCTGAATTTTCTTAATCAAGAAGGCAAAGGACAGATTTCAAGTTACAAGGAGTCCTCTTTAGGAAGGAATATTTGAAAGAAAGCAAAAAGCGAAATCTGAAAATATTATTCCAGTTTGGCTCAGTTATGCAAGTTTGCACATGAACAGTTTGTATACTGTAGCATTAGAAAGGTGAAACTGTACAAAAACACACTCCTTCCCTTCAGCAAACAAGGAAATTGATGTTCCTATTTATGGGTAATTCCTATCCATAGATTAGGGTACAAGGGAAAGCACTCAAAAAAAAATCGGTGCAATTGACAATCTGTGCAAAATCTGTGCAGTCTGAGCAATTGTGAAATCAGAATGCTGGAGTAGGAGTAGGAATAGTTGGAGTAGGAGCATAAGTTAGCATTCATGCCCACATCCAGAAAGTCCTAGGATCAGCCCATGGCACCTCCTGTTGAGCAGCATTGGAAAGGAAATGAGGGGGGAAACATTCCTGAAATTCCCCAGACTGAATCCCAGTGCCTGCAAGAATAGACTGGAGTGGGCTGGGTGGACCATTGTTCAAATTTGGTATAACACAGCTCCCTATATTGAAAGTCTCAGGTCTCCTTGCTCCTCAATTTCTTCTCTTTTATGATTTTTTTAAAGTTGGGTGGGATTTTCAGGGAAAAGACCTGCTTACAGTAAAGAATCAAGCAGCCTAATCCCTTTTTCTGTTAGTAAATCTGCAGATTAATTCAGAATGGTTTTGTCAAGAAGTCTGTTTGCAAGTTAAATCAAACTGCATCTGCTCCAATGTCTTGGGTGATTTGCTGGTTTTGTTCCTGTTAAGAAACAACCTTGCAACAAGACTAGGCAGATACCTAGACGTTACCAAGAAGTAACTTGGCTGTGGAAAGCATAAAATTGGTGGGAGAGTATTCCTTTTTCCATCCCATTTTCCCTACTCTTTAATACTAAAACACTGTCCTATTCACAGACCCAGAACTGCAAAGTACTACGGTATCAACTAATGAACCAATGATATTTATCAGGAAGAGTATACTCATCTCAAGATTGGGTTGGCCCTAACCCTGCCAACTTTTTAGGAAGCCTTGAAAACGCACATTTGTTCCTGGGTGTACAGGAGTGGAAGGGTTGGGGATTGTGAGTTAATCATTTTGAATTATTATAGGTCAGTGTCTTACTTTGGTGATCATTAAATATATGCTGGGCTATTTAAATGTCTTATGTATATTATATGTGGTTAGTCACCCAGAATCTTTATAATGAGATGGCCATATCAATTGGCCATATACAGGTAATCCTCGGCTTACAACCATTCATTTATTGATTGTTCGAAGTTACAATAGCATGAAGTTACAACAGTGATTTATGACCATTTTTCACACTTAATGACCATTGCAATATCCCCACTGTCACATCATCAAAGTTCAGACCTTTAGTAACTGGCTGATATTTGTCCTTCGGTCAAGTGATCACCTTTTATGATCTTCTGACAGACTAAGTCAACGGAGAAGCCAGATTCATTTAACAACCAAGTTACTAACTTAACAGCTGCTATGATTCACTGAACAATTGTGGCAAGAAAGGCTGTAAAATGGGGCAAAATTCACTTAACTGTCTCATTTAGCAACATAAATTTTGGGCTCAGTTGTGGTCATAAGTTGAGAAATACCTGTAAATAAAGCTGGAGGAGAGTGTTTTGCAATACCAGCACCACCCAACCTGCTAGTATGACTGGTGGTTGAAGTTGATGGGAACCACAGGTAGTCCTCAACTTACAATAGTTGATCTGGATGACTGAGAATCTCCATAAACATTTGGCACTGAAAAAAGTGACTTGTGACCATTTTTCAGACTTATGACTGTTGCAGCATCCCCATCCATGGTCATGTGATTTACATTTGGATGCTTGACAACTAACACACACTTAGGATGGTTGCAGTGTCCCTGGGTCATGTGATCCCCTTTTGCAACCTTCTGACAAGCTAAGTCAGTGGGGGAACTAGATTCCCTTAACAAGTAGGTTACTAATTTAACAACTGCAATGATTCACTTAACAAATTCCTCACTTAGCAGCATAAATTTTGGGCTCAGTTGTGGTCATAAGTTGAGGACTTCCTGTAGAAATCTGGCAATCACCCCGGTGTTTCCTTCCTTTGGCCTGGAGTTTTTTATTCTGGTTTCTTTGGAGTTCAATTGCTGACTGTTGGTAGGATTCCATCTCTTGACTTTTCATCAACCCTCTCCTTTTTATTTTCTCCCTTCCTTCCAGGATATGGACAAGACTTGAGTGGCTTTGGACAAGGCTTTGCCGACCCCAGCCAACAGCCCCCCTCCTATGGAGGCCCTTCAGTACCACCCTCAAGTGGGCCGCCCGCAGGGGGCAGTGGTTTTGGCCGTGGACAGAACCATAACGTTCAAGGTTTTCACCCCTACCGACGCTAGCGTGCCCACCTAGAAATCAGGGAGTTCTGTCCAGAGCAGGATATCTGGTATCAGCTGAAACCCAGGAAGCCCAGACTTATGAACTTGTGACAATCACCTACTTTACCAGAGGGGGAGGGGGGGGACCACAAATGTAACATCTTTTGGAGGGGTGTTGAGGGAGGAAGAGGAGGCAGCTTTTGAAAGCAGAGTTGTCTGTGGTGTTTGGACTGCTTTTTTTTAAACAAAAATCTTTTCTTTAACCCATCAGCACAAAATAAAGAGTGTCACTGGTTCAAACTACAGGGTTTTAAAAATGTCTTCAGCTTTAATTAAAAAAAATCTTCAGGTTTCTTTATTTTTGTTGAAAATTTATTTTTTTTCCTGAGCCTTTGTTTTACCATATATTGTAAACTTTATGTTCAAAGAAGAAGAAAAATATATACATTTACAGATTGTGAGATTTTTAAGAGAAATTTTCTACTATGTATGCTGGCTTATTTTTTAATTTAAAAGAAAAAAAAAACAGGGTTTCCATTAGCACTGCTTAGAGGGTCAAGTTTTGAACCTCCTTTTGTTAATGTGGTTGGTCCAGAAACTGAGTTATTAAAAAAAAAAGTGGGAAGTGGAAATAGGAAAGAAATTTTAAGTATGTCCGTTTGTCATTTTGTTACTGGTTTTGGATCTGATTAAAAAGTCCAGGAGCAGAGTTGTTTGAAAGGGGTCAGTGTATCACTTCTTGAAGCACAGCATTTCAATTGAGGCTTCATGTTCTTAAAAAAAATTATTTGGGGATATGAATTTCTTTAAGGGGGTTAATGGAAGCCTTGCGAAGATGTAGATTTCCCTCAGGCAAAAAAAAAAAAAAAATGGGGGTGCATTTTGCACTAACCAGCGATTTCCCCTGGTTTGAATAAAGAAAAGTACATTTGGATTAGAAATGCAAACTTGTCTCCACTTTTTTCTTTTTTTACAAAAAATGCTTGGATTTCTCATAGGACCTGCTAAACTGCAAGTTACTTTTGGGATTATACTGGTCATCAAAAGCCATTTTCTTATTTCTCTCTTCTGCCACTTGATAGGTTTGTGCTGTGTGATTTATTGAAACTCACATGCCTGTCAGCCACTTGCCCAAAATGATTCCTGCTCAGTACTGCACACAAAGAACAAAACACAACCAGAAGAAGCTGGTGTCAAAAAAGGTTGTTTCCGATATCCCAAATGTCCTTCAGGCTTGAGACCACTTGGCAACTTTTAAATCTGCCAGTTCTTAACTTTTTCAAAATACAGCCACTTCTGCCATCATTGCTGACTCCATCTTGTTTCTGATAAAACACAAAGAAAGTGCTTGGATTCCCCTTTTCATGCAGTCGTAGCATGTCAATCACCAGCACATCATTGGGTTGTGTTGTGCGTTAAAATGATTTTGCTGTAAGGGAGAAAATTCCTAATTTTATCAATAGGATCTGCAGGTAGATGCACCCGTGTCTATCTTTGCAAACGTAATGGGTTATTTATTATTGGTTGTACAATTCCAAGAACTTCCAGCAAATTTACATAGTCAAAATATCAATTACTCCAAAGGAACAAAGCCACCAACCCGATCTAGTGTCCTGAACCCAAAACAACATTACAGATTTAAAAACCTGTGAAACAGCCTTATCTTAACCATCTACTAGGAAGGAGAGCATCATCTGAACCTCATCTATTCGAAAGGAATAGGAGGTTGATAGAAAATCTTGTCTCTTGCTCCAAACCCTTAGGAATCAAGCTGTAAAGGCCCCCCTATGTTAAAAATCACATTGAATTGTATTGTTAAAATCTATTGTCAGTCAGTGCAGTCCTCACACAACTTGTGTTATTTTTTAACCCTCTAGCAAGTGAGCAACTGCATTTGGCTCTGTTGGCAGATTCTGAATAGTAACGACTGCAGAAGAGTGCAGTGAAGGTGTGTGTTACTTTTGCCCAGGTGTCCCATTCCAGGAAGAGCTCCACCTGTCCATCTACCTGTGAATTTCCAAGTCAAATGCAGAGATAGTCCTCATCTTAAAACTGTTTAGTGACTGTTCAAAGTTACAACAGCACTGAAAAAAGCGACTTACAACCATTTTCACACAATCATTACAGCATCCCCCTGGTCAGGTGATCAAAATTCAGATGGTTGGCAACTGGCATGCATTTATGACGGTTGCAGTGTCCCTAGGGTCATGTGATCACCTTTTGCAATCTTCTGACAAGCAAAGACAATGGGGAAGCCATATTCACTTAAAACAGTGTTACTAACTTACCAACTGCAATGATTCACTTAACCGTGGCAAGAAAGGTAAAATTGTGCAAAACTCATTTAACTGTCTTGCCTAACAATTGAAATTTTGGGCTCTATTATGGTCATAAATTGAACTCCATTCTGAGTCACAACCAGAGTTGAGGGAATGAATTCAGCTATGTCTTCCCAATCCAGTGCATTGATAGGACTTTCATTGCATCCATACCTCAACATAGGGTTGAGATATATGAATGTCAATAATACACGAAGACCACATCCTAAATCAACAGTCACTTTAACTTTATGCAGATGCTGAAAAACTAGGGAGGAGAAACTGGTTGATTTTTCCACTTCCACCCATCAAGGGGAACTTCAGTTTCAGGAAGTGAAACTGCTATAGCACTGGGTCTCTATTCTGAACCTTCAAAAGCGGCCCAGAAGAACACCATGAATGATGGAATTAAATGCCAAGAGCCCCAAAGTGGTAGTTCTTAGGCTCTATTGTATTTCCAAAATGAACCCTATTAATAAGATGTTGGGTGAGTCATTTATTCAGAACTTGCCTTAGGCAAATTTGAAGGTCACTGTCAGTTCAAAGAACACCACAGAACAATGTTCCTGCTGATCCTTTTCCAAAAGAGAGTAGGCAGCTCTAAACTAGGTTTCTGGGACATAATCTGAAGCAATCAAGACAGAAACCTTGATTCTTGCTACTCTTACACTCTTATTGCCATAGTATAGGCTCAGTCATGAGTTATCCACATTTGGTCAAGTTCATTTCTAACTTCTCTCAGCTAGTACTCCATCAGTTGCTATATTTTCTGGAGCTGCTTGGTAAACCAAGGATTGGTGAACTAATAAAGGAGAATATTTGTAGCTCAGGGTTGACATGAGTCCTTGGTGCTCTCTGAGCTTGGTTGTTTTCCTGCAGGCATTTCATTACCCAAACTAGGTAACATAATCAGTGCTACTTTAGTATAACCCTTCAGAGAAGTCGCTGATGGACAATCTTGCCAAGAGCTTTGGTTGTCTTTCTTCCAGAATCTGACCAGATATTTGGCAGAATTGTTCCAGGGATTGCTGAGAAAATCCCGAAAGTGCCCATTGAAACCCAGGAGGATACACCTGACAAATCATTTTCCCAGTGGCCACACCCTGTGGAGATCAACCACAGCCCTAGTCTTAATGTGGACTCGAAAGTGATCTAAGTGTGGGCAATGGATGAACCACAGTGTCCTCCATCATCAGATCAAATGCCACCGGCTCAGATTAAAAGTGGCCTTTGGTCTATTCATCTAGTTCAGAGCTATGCTGGCTGAGGTATTCTGGGAGTTGAAGTCCATAAGTCTTAAAGTGGCCAAGTTTGGGGACCCCTGCTCTAGTGGATGAAATGCCCCTGGGGATTATTGCAAATTATACTGCACAAGTTATTTTCAGCTGGTCCAAGTGGAAATATACAGTTGGGAAGCAACAGGTGTCTAAGGTTTCCTTAATTCTCAAAGATCTATTGTGGCCATTTATGAACCAAGGGCATAAAAGGTCCGCCAAGGAAATTATTAAAAATAAATAGGTCTATAACTAGCTATCCTCATTTGCTGCCAATGTAGGGAGATATTGAAGGAAGATGCCCCCTTGATTCTTGTAAACTTTAAGCTTGTAATCCGCCATATATTTTGAAGATAACAAATGATTTGCATCTTACATTTACATTTTACATTTTATTTGATTTGTCAATCATTTACAAGAAACAGAAGAATAAATATAGTTTTGAATACATGAGATAGGTACCTATAAGAAAAATAAAAAACAATAGGACAGGGACAGTAGGCATGATTGGAAGACATGAAAAATAGCTGCTTAGCTGGGCCGGTTTCTTTTCTCTCCCCAACCCACCTCACGGATTTGTTACATAATAATTATATGATTTAAAAGTGAGACCATATATTAGTTTTTTTAAACCATACTTTTGAAGTAGGCAGAGAAAGAATAATGTGTACCAGGCAATGATGCAATTTAAACTAGTTCTCAACTTGCTAGCTGGGGAATTATGGGAGTTGAAATCCACATATCTTAAAAGTTGCCAAGCTTGAGAAAATACCGACTTAAGTCTTTCCTAATAAAACCCCAACCTGTGAACCTTTTCCAAAACTGTGAAGGTCTGGCTATTTTCCCAGGGATTTGGGTCACAAATTTTATATATAAATTTGCCATCCTTGCATGAATGCAAAAACTAATTGGTTTCTATTATCTGGGGCTCAAAAAGACCACAAATGAATCCAGCTTCCAAATTGTTTTAAAAATCCCTGTAGTAGCGTTTTAAAAATCTCATTCCAAGAGATAAAATTGTTCTAAATCTTTTCTATAATTAGCATTCAAGGTGTCTTGAAATTATGGGTCAATAACAAACATTCTTAACCCATTCACTTTGCTTTATTTCCCATTAAGACAATATTATCTTATGGAGTTAAAAAAGAGAGCACAATGCTGCCCCGTCGTAACTCTTCCAAAGCTTATTTTCCGACGTTCCGCATGCGCATCACGTCCTTTCCCAACTGTGGGCGGAAGCGGTAGCTTCGAAACTGGGGGGAAGAGAGAGAGAGAGAGAGAGAGAGAGAGAGAGAGAGAGAGAGAGAGAGAGAGAGGTTGGGATAATCGTCATTCTCGTGCGACCGGAACTTGGTGGTTCTCGCGATATCAAGAGCTGGGTCGCGCGAGAGTTCGGCCTTTTCTCGAGGAAGACTGCGGCTAAAATGGTGCGTATTATTAGGAGAGTGTTTCGCTCGGGCTTTGAAATCTGCATCCATCCGACTAGAGAGAGGAAGGGCGGCACTTTGGGTCGCTTGAGTCGTGGAAAAGGGATGGGAGAAGGAGATGAGAAGGGCCGGGATGGGAAGGAAGGGGAAATCAGGAGAAAATGGAAGAGATATTAGCCAAAGCCGAAGGAATGGCTGGCGAGAGCATTATTTGGGCCAGGACGAGCATATATTATTATTTTATAATAATTATTTTTTTATAAATAAATGAATAAATATCCTGCCCAGAACCACCGTTTGGGAGAGAGGTGGTCATAAAAGCCTCAACATATCTAGAGAAAGCTGGAAAAGGGTTTAAAAAAAAAAAACAACAACCACAGTGCCTCTGAGCATTAGCAGAGTTTCCCAAAGCCAGAAAAGGAAGGTGAAGGGTGCAGTGAATAAATATGTGCTCACAATGCACGTGGTTTGGTTTGGATTCCTTGGGCCTTTTAATAGCATTTTATTGCTTGACTTCGCAGCCTGCTGACGTCCCATAGAGAAGTGGGGTGGGGGAGAGCAGTTGTAGCAAGGGGGTTTCCTGCCTCGCCTTCTTGTGTATCCATCACACCTTCTGGCCCTCTGCCTGTTGAGTTGTATTTCCTCCGTATTCTGTGGATTTCCTTCCCGATTGGAAATAATGGCTTCTGAAAGGCTAGCAAGTATTTGTGGAAAGGGGAAATTGGGGGGGGGGGGGGGGCGAATTGCATCCGGGGTTGTTTTTTTTTAGGGGGTGGAGTGTCACCAGAATGTGGATCCATTGAAGTGATGGGAGAGCCGTGGGCTGAAGGATAATGGCTGTAAATTTCATTTCCAACAAATGGTCGTCCAATCTCTTTAAAATGTCCAGTGTTGTAGCCTCCAGAAGTTGTGAACGCTCCAACATTAGAAGTTTTTAAGAAGGGATTGGACAACCATTTGCCTGAAACGATACAGGTTTCCTGCCTGACCAGGGGGGCTTGGACTAGAAGACTTCCAAGGTCCCTTCTAACTCTGTTATTCTATTCATGGCTCAGGATCTGAATGCCTGTAGGATCTCCTCATCCCATTTGCACATGTGTGAGCACACACAAACAACATTAGGGGGGCCCATTTCATGCTCCCTCTCAAAAGACCACCAACTTTGGGAAACTTCTCAATGGTGCCTTCTACATCCTTTACAGAATGAATACCAGAGTTGGAAGGGATCTTGGAGGTCTTCTAGTCCAACTCCAGTTTTAAGGCTTGTGGACCTCAACAACCAGACTTCGTCCTCCAGTCATGTTAGCTCAGGACTTCTGTGAGGTGAAGTCTTAAACTCGCCAAGTTTGAAGACTCTTGCCCTATACCATTCCAGACAGTCTCTTCTTAAAAACCTCCAGAGATGAAGCACCTACTACAGTGCCACTGATTAATTGTTATCACTGTCAGGAAATTGCTTCTTAGTTGTAGGTTGGATCTCTTTTGGGTAATCTTCCATCCATTACTTCTTGTCCTGCCTTCAAGCGCTTTGGAAAATGAGTGTAACCTCTCTTCTTTATGATAGCCCTTCAAATATTGGAAGACTTTTATCACGTCACTCCTAGTCCTTCCCTTCATTAGACTAAACATACCCAGTTCCTGCAAGTATTCATCATATATTTTAGCCTCCAGACCCCAGTCATTTTGTTGTTCTTTGCACTCTTTCGAGAATATTACACGATTACACTATTCTTTATTTCTTCAATGTTCTTTGTCAGATTGTATGCAAAGTGACTCTAGGTAGCTTACAAGTAGGTTTTATACTAAATAGTTTGTCCTTAGATATCAGAATGGCCTTCCCTTCCTGGCTTGTAGGAAGCATGTTAAAAGAACTCTTCCAGAGGCCCCAGTGTGAGGAATAGTGTTTTAATTTTGGGTCCATTTAATGTAGGTATCACTCCCTTACTCCCTTACTGGTTTATTCTGTGTCTATTATTTATGTGGCATTGTTTAATTTGTTTTTTATCTGAATGTACAATAAATGAGAAATATGTTCCACTGAAATCTTTTCAGCTTTAGAGGGATTAATAATCTGTATATAAATAAGATCATAGTTGTTAGGCACAAATGGTTTAAGAAAAAAGGGTTCTTTTTATATTTTGTGATGTTACAATCTGCAGTCAAAACAATAAAACTTAACTGAATTAAAATGAAATGGGAAAAGTACATGATGGCTTTGCCATTGCTAATTTGAGTACAGGAGTTGGGCCAGGCATAATAACTAATAAGAAAATAATCTGGAAGTTGATTATATAGATAGGCAAGAAAGTGGGTCTTTAGTTGAGAAATAGTAGAGGATGACAGAGGTGAGGAATATAGAATTATTACTACAGTTAAGGACAAAAACTTGTGTTACTAAGCAATAGGACGTTAAGTGATTCATGCCTGGTTTTTAATGGTACAGTTGTTAAGTAGATCATGCAGTCTATAAGCAAATCCATTTCCCCCCATTTACTTTGTTTGTTGAAAGCCTCCTGGGAACTGGATGGTCATGTTAACCCAGAAAGCTGCAATCATTGAAAATAGATGCCAGTTGCCAAGCATCCACATTTTGTGCATGTGACCAGAAGGATGCTAGGGCAGTTTTAAGTGTGAGGACCAGTCTTAAATAACTTTTTCAGCACTAGTCATAACAAATAGTTAAAAGAAATGGTTGTAAATCAGGGCTATCTGTAGACATATTGGTAATGAGGTATAGACAGGGAAGGCTGATGGCCAGATAATAGGCCCACAGAATAAGAGAATAACAGTTGGAAGGGACCTTGATGGTCTTCTAGTCCAACCCCCTGCTCAAGCAGGAAACCCTGTATCATTTCAGACAAATGGATGTCCAGTCTCTTCTTAAAAACCTCCAGTGTTAAGAGCATCCACAGCTTCTGGAGGCAAGTTGTTCCACTGATCAATTGTTCTGTCAGGAAATTTCTCCTTAGTTTTAATTTGCTTCTCTCCTTTAGTTTCCACCCGTTGCTTCTTGTCCTGCCTTCAGCTGCTCTGGAGAAGAGCTTGACTCCCTCATCTTTGTGGCAGCCCCTGAGATATTGGAAGAGTGCTGTCAGGATTCCGGCAGCTACCCCAATTGAATCATGTGTCTTGCGCCAAACTTCCAAAACTTCCAAAGGATTTAGTGGGAGTTGACACCTGCTATCGTGTCACCCCAGTCCTTCTTTTCATTAAATGAGACATACCCAATTCCTTCAACCGTTCTTCATGTATTTTAAACTTTAGTCCCACATAGTGTGATTAGCCATAATTTCTTACTTTGAATAAATTTCTAGTTTGAATAAAAATCGCACTTGACTGAATTCACAGAATGTGTTAAATCATAAGGCACCCTTGACCAGATACATAATAGGTTGTAAAATGAAGGAGTGCATAGAGGTCCAGTTTACCTTACCGTTTCTCCATATCTCAGGATGCAATTATGTGTTTTTCTGCAACAGGCGGAAGTGGAACAGAAAAAGAAGCGAACCTTCAGGAAATTCACCTACCGAGGTGTTGACCTGGACCAACTCCTCGACATGTCTTAGTAAGATCTCTCTTCTCTCACTTAACTGCCTCTGCTCCTTTACTTCCAACTTGACAGCCAGCATAATGAAGAAGATTCAGTCGGAATCTGTTTAGCCGAGGGTGTTGGGGCTTTAAAAGATAGACCTGTTCCAGAAGTAGAACTCTGGAGCACAATCTGGATAAAAAGCATGGCTTGAAAATCTTGAATTAGAAGTTGAGTGGGGTGGCTTGATTGGAGGGTATGATGCTCATTGCATTATCGATGACATTATTTTTTTAAGTCTCACTGACAATTTAGGATGAGTTCTACTTTTTTTGAAAGAGTGAGAGGCATTGACACTGAACCTGTCAGGCACAATGTCAAGGTTCCAAGTAGTAGATCCATAGCAAGCAAACCCTCTTGAGGCAGGTGGATTCTTCAAAGAATAGCTTTATTGGAAATATCATATTGGCACATACCTGGTGAAAACTGATGTTAGATTTTGCAGCAGAAATTCAAATCCAGAAAGCATACAAAGGTGACTGATTCAGCAGGATTCGTTAACTTCTTTATACACATAATAACATTTGAAGTAATGTTTACAATACCAGTAGTAGATTCTTCCAATTTAACACAAATAAAACACAAGCATCAGCTTCAGAGCTCAGAGCAGAGAGGTTTAGTTTCACTTTTAAAAAGCACAGGTAAGTTTCATTTCTTCAGAGCAGAGCATGGAGCTAAGCCACACTCAGACAGTTTCCAATCTCAGCCCACAATTCAGTTCCCATTGGTTGACCTTGTTCCCCATGTCAGTTCATGAATATTCTGACAACCGACCCTGAGGGTTCCCGCAGTTTTCACCTGATTAAAAGTTTTAAAAAAAAACGCTTTCCAAAAGCAATCAGTCACATAGTTTAATCACAACTCAGTGTAGTTGCCTAGTGACATCACCCCTCCTTCCTCCAACCAGGTGTGAGAATGTCCTTAATTCCCAAGAGAAAGTACAGTATTTTGTTTTGGCTACAGTCCCAACTATCTCAGTTCCCCCTATCCCTCAGCTCCAACACTGGCTCCAACACTATCTCAGCACTATCTCAGTTTCCCCTGTCCCAACACACTCCAACACTCCAACACTGAAGCTCCAAGATGGCTTCAGTCAGGTCAGCTGCAAGGTTGACCCACAAAGGATCAGGACCACATGCTAAGTTGAAATTCAAAAAGTTTATTGCTCAAGCCAGAATCTGGTCAGCTGAAGTTCAAATCAGGATTGGCACTAGATAAGGGTCCAGGGAATTCAAGGTGGGAGCTGGATTTGGGTTGCTTGTGCTGATGTAAGGACTCTAATCCGATGACATTTAACTCCATCCCCAGCTGTGCCTGCTCTACTCCTACTGATCCCTCTCCCCTTTCTAGAATTTGGATCTCATTCCAAGATCCACCCAATTTCCAATTGGAAACCCTTTTCGCTATCCCGCAGGACCCTTGAACCTAATTCAGGTTGGATGGTAGGTATCACTGTTGACCTGACAGGGCCTCTCTCCTCCTTTCCAGTGAGCAGCTGATGCAGTTGTATAGCGCCCGCCAGCGCCGGAGGCTGAATCGGGGTCTGCGCCGCAAACAGCACTCGCTGCTCAAACGTCTCCGCAAGGCCAAGAAGGAGGCGCCTCCCATGGAAAAGCCAGAAGTGGTGAAGACTCACTTGCGCGACATGATCATTCTTCCGGAGATGGTGGGCAGCATGGTGGGCGTGTACAACGGAAAGACCTTCAACCAAGTGGAGATAAAGGTGAGACTGGGAGGGGAGGAAGGGATCCATTTTAGACCTCCCTCAAATGACTGTGTTTCTGCAGGCAGGACGAACAGTTGATAAAACAATGTAATTCCTTTACCTCTGTTGGAAGTGGGACATCAATTGTAGCTGGGATTAGACCACAGGTGTCCAATTCTGACAACTTTTAAGACCTGTGGACTTCGACTCCCAGAATTCTGGGAGTCGAAGTCCACAGTTCTTAAAAAGTTGCCAGAATTGGACGCTCCAGTTTAAACCCTGTAACTTTATGAGCAAGGAAAAGGGGAAGCTACGGTGAAACAAAATTTTATTTCAAATTATCTGCACCAAATTATCTACACCAAATCCTGGAAAGACAGAATGCCTGATTTAATCAATGCATTTTATTCAACATAGGTTGCTTCAGTCATCAGCTATCTTACAATCCCACTATCTATTAACAAGAATATCAAGTACATCAGAAAGATTTACCAAGTTTGCTGTCATTATTACAAATAAAAAAATATCAGTTCTGTTTAAATGACTTAATTCCCTTCCAAATCCATCCCGTGTAGCAAAACCTTTTTAGATAATAAATCTTGTGGAATAGTGTGAGGGAGTCTCTCTCTTTATATACAGGTATACAGTCCTCAACTTACCGCCGCAATTAAACTCAAAATTTCTGTTAAGCGAGACAGTTAAGTGACTTTTTCCCCATTGTCCCACCTTTCTTGCAGTTAAGTGAATCACTGCATTTGTTAGTAACACTGTTGTTAAGTGAATCTGGCTTCCCTATTGACTTTGGTTGTCAGATATTTCCAAAAGGGATCACATGATCTAAGACATTGTAACTGTCAAATACATGCCAGTTGCCAAGCATCTTTATGTTGATCATGTGACCATGGGAATGTTGCAATGATCATTAGTCATTTTTTCAATTCTGTTGTAATGTTGAGCAGTCACTAAAAGAATAATTATAAATTCAGGATTACCTGTACTTTAGTTTGAAGTTAATGATTTTTTTAATTAACAAAATGTGCTGTGACATTTCTTTTGTATCCCTAATACCTATTTGCTGCCTAATTTATAATTTATAAAACTACTTTTCTCCTATTATCTTCCTAAAAGACTCACCTTTACATTCCTTTCTATTATATTTTTCATGGAGATAAATGTTTTTTTAAATTTATTTTATTTTATTTTTTAAAATTTTTATTTTCCTCTTTCAGCCTGAAATGATTGGCCACTATTTGGGAGAATTTTCCATCACATACAAGCCGGTGAAACATGGTCGACCTGGAATTGGGGCCACCCACTCATCTCGGTTCATTCCTCTGAAATAAGAGTTTTGGGGTATTTTTATGTGTAAATAAAAACATTTCCCAAACAGCTGGCTGGTCTCCTCTTTGCATAGGAAGGCCCCGATTCACTTCAGTCATGCTTTTGAGTTTGTAGGATTTTTTAGTTTGTCCTGTAGTCGTTAAGAGGACTAGAACCATAATACAATATTAATTTTTTTCTCCATTTGGGGAGCAGGTAGATAGTCAAATAAGACTTAATTTTCCTTCTACAAACAGTAATGAGTATGATTCACTTAGCAACCATAGCAAAAAAATTGTTAATGGAGCATGACTCAATCGTTTTGCTAAAGAAGTAGTCCCAGTCCTGGTTGTAAATCAAGGACTACCGGGTAGTTTATCTCCAGACAAGGCCACAGAGGTGAAGATGAAGACTTTCAAATAATCACACCCCTTAAACTGGAATCCCGTTGGAAGATCTCTTCCACATAAGGTCCCATTTGGAGGGTGGTGAGCACACTGAACTCAGGAGAGGCATTCCCATTGGGGACATCTTCATTTTGCATGCCGAGAAGGTGGTTTGGAGCATTTCCCTGATTGCAAGACACAAAGCAATGGCAATCACTGCGATAGAAGCCCAGGATGTCGCTGCTATGAAGAGGCTGAATGCCTCCTTCCAGCTGGCTGCCTGGATTGTACACCACGTGGCTTCAGGACAAGACTCAGAGGGGGGGAAATAGAGCGTCTCTGGATAGTGGTTGTAGAGGCTGTGGAAGGTTATCATGAAGAGGCCTTCCAGAAGAGTTTTGGTCAAGAGGTTGACCAAATGCAACCTGAGCTCTGGACCACTGGCCCAGGTCTGGCTCTTCCCACCAAAGGCCTTGCCCTGGACATCCTGGGAGGGAAACAGGAACACGCAGGCCAAGCCGTGGGTGAGGAGGCTGGCCATCTGCAACAGGAAGAGGTTCAAAGGGGAGATGGGAAAGGTTTCATCCCAACAAGCAAGGAGGCAGCTCCGCCAGGTGGAATTGCACCGCAGGTCGGCCGACTCGTCCTGCCAAACCGTTGCAGCTCCTACGATCAGGAGTCCCAGACGGAAAACCGTCAGGCTGGCCAGGCTGGCTCGGCACAACCGTGGGACTTGACCGCCAGTACCACTGAGCAGAGTTGTGACCGTTTCTTTCTCCATGGAGTTGAGTATGATGATTTTTGGCTGCAAAGAAAAAAATATTGTATACGGTGATGGTTATGCTTAGCTGCTTACGTTTGTTGGAAGCTGCCTGTGAATAGTATAGAGCTGGAAGGGACCTTGGAGGTCTTCTAGTCCAGCCCTCTGCTCAAACAGAGATTGGTCCACAGATGGACCCGGTGTATAATCTTGGGGGGAAAGGATGTCTCCTGGACTCACCAACTGCTGCTTGAGGAGCAGGTGGTAGTTGTGTTTGGTGGTGGGATTCAACATTTTTTACGACCGGTTCTATGAGAGACCATTTCACGCAGCAGTCAAAAACTACCGACCTTGAGCTTCAAACAGCTGAGGCGCGCCTGAGCTCAAAACCAAGGAAATAAAGGACAGGAAAGGATGGGGGCAGATGGGCAGGGCCAACTGCTCAGCGTCGCTACTGGTTCGCTAGAACCGGTGCAAACCAGCAGCATCACTGATGAGAGCGCACAAACACTCCACAATAGCTGGCCGTGTTTTGTTGATCTTAGATAATTTCCCCCCACCCCACCCCCAGTTAAGCCAAGTTGGACCTGGTTAATCTGTGGATGGGGAACACCAGAAACAGTAGACTAGTCAAGAGACTGAAAAACATTCTTGAAGAAGGCCATGGCAAACCACTTCTGCACTGTTGGCATGGGAACAGCAGAGAGCGCTTTTTGTAATGAGCAGGAGTCTTGGCTCAAGGGAGAAAGTTATATTCAACTATCACACTAAGGTATTGTTCACCGAATAAGCCACAATTGACCGGATTCGCACAATGGAAAGTTGAGGATGGGTGGTCTGTGAACCTCCCACTGCTTTATTTCCAGAGCTCCTGGAGGGCTATGAAAGATCAGATCCTCAGGGATGTGTTTACTCAGACTTGTTGGAGGCAATTACGTTATAAATCTCTTGCAAGGCTTTAACATTGCAACATCTTAACTTTGAGTTTTAAATCAACCTTTCCAAAAACATTCACCACCTCAGTGCTGAGCCATGAACCCAATCCTGCATTTGGTTAACACAGCAAAAATAGTAAAAAGATTTAAAAAAAATCTGTTGCTTTGGCACAATGTGGGAATTGATTCTCAAAGTAGTAACACACCAGTAAGGCAACATTGCCAAAAAAGTAAGAGTCTAAGATTTCTGTCTTGACGGGTTTGTGTATTTTAATTCTGTCAGCTGTTCAGACTTACTCATGTGAGATGGATTGCTATATATATACAGTATATATATATCTCACACACGCACATCCGTGTGTGTGTATACAGGTAGTTCTCAACTAACAACCACATTGAGCTCAAAACATATGTTGGTAAGTGAGACATCTGTTGAGTTTTGTCCCATTTTATGAACTTTCGTGCTACAGTTGTTAAGTGGATCATTGCAGTCAGTCACACTGTTGTTAAGTGGACCTGGTTTGTCAATTGACTTTGCATGTCAGAAGGTTGCAAAAGGGAATCACATAACCCCGGGACGCTGCAACCTTCATAAATATGAACCGGTTGCAAAACTTCTGAATTTTGATCACGTAACCATGGAGATGCTGCAACAATGGTCGAAAGTGTGAAAAACGGTCATAGGTCACTTTTTTTCAATGCCGTTGTAACTTTGAATGGTTACTAAATGAACTGTTGTAAGTTGAGGACTACCTGTATACGTATATGCATATACACATAGGCAGCCCTTGGATTTAAATTACAATCATTCATTTAATGATTATTCAAAGTTACGATAGTATTGCAAAAAGGGACTTGCCATGGGTCCTCACGCATACACCTATTGCAGAGTTCCCACAGTCATACAATCAAAATTTCCATTGCTTGGCAACCAGCATGCATTTACTACAATTGCAACATCCCGGGGTCATGTGACTGCCCTTTGTCACAGGGGTGGGATTCAAAAATCCCAGCAACTGATTCTCTACCTGGTTGCTGGCTGGGTTTATCCTTGGTGGGTGTGGCCGACCAGAATTTTTCGCCCTCCTCTGGCCCTGCCTCCGGGAGGGCGAAAACGGCCTCCCCTGGGCTCTGCAGGCCCACCGGAAGCCAGAAACAGGCCCGTTTCTGAACTTTTGGTCCTTCCGGGAGGGCTGTTTTTTACCTTCCCAAGGGTCTGGAGACCTCCGCCAGGCCTCTGGGAGAGTGCAAATGGCCTCCCCTGGGTTATGGAGGCCCTCCGGAAGCTGGAAACAAGCCCATTTCCAGACTTCCGGAAGGCCCATTTTTCCCCCTCCCAGAGCCTCCATGCGGACCCTGCACTTACTCCATCGAAAATCGGCCACGTGGAGACTCCTGGGAGGGGTGGGGAGGGAAGGGAGGGACCAGCCAGTTGGTTAAAAAAGCAGTTTGGCGAAACAGAGGTACCTTTAACATCCAGTTCACCCAAACCGGTCCAAACCAGTAGAATCCTACCAGTGGTGTGATTCAAATCTTTTTTTTTTTACTACTGGTTCTGTGGATGTGGCTTGGTGGGCATGGCTGGGAAAGGATACCATCAAATCCTTTGACTAAATCAGAGGTGGAATTTGCCGGTTCTCAAAATTTCTGCAACCGGTTCTACAGAACTGGTCAGAACCTACTGAATCCCACCTCTGAATCCCACCCCTGATTTGTAACCTTCCCGGCCAGTTTCCCATGTGATTCGTTTAGTGATCACCACAGTGATTCACCTAACTGTGGCCAAAACAAGGGTCGTAAAATTGGGTGTGACTCACTTAACAGCTGTCTCAGCAACAAATGAGGCCCTAATTGCAGTCATTAATTGAGAACTACCTGTACATACACCCAGATGTACCTTTGTAGTTGTTTAGATCAGGGGTCTCCAACTTTGGCAACTTTAAGACTTGTGGACTTCAACTCCCAAGATTCCTCAGCCAGCTGCTTGCCAAGGTTGGAGACCTCTGGTTTAGATGTGTTTCTATTTTGGGTTCCCCTGACATGCTTATCCATGGTTTATCAAATTAGCCAGCTGGGTTTTTATGAAACAGTAACCATAAATAAACCTTACAAAGTTGGCTTGGGTGAGCTAAATCATGGTTCAGACTGGAGTGAAAACAACTCTTACATCTTTCATGGATTTTCTGAATTTTGTGTACACTTCTGGAAGCTCTTTAGGAGTGGGTGGCAAACAACAACCCAAAAGGAAGACAGAATTCCAGCCAATTAATTATGATTAACAGTTGGAATTGAGGCAGTTACAGTCACATTTAAAGGACAAATTATAATAATTGCTAAAAATATTGTTCCAAGGGAGATCATATATTTAAATACAGAGTGGGCTGCAATTATGATATTAAAAGAGTTTTTGACGTCATTTTCTATCCCATCCCATCCCATAATTTAAATCCACCTTTTTCAATCTGGTAACCTCAGACATATGCAAATCCCAAATTAAACAAATGAAAATAAACAAATCCTAAATTAAATGGGATTCTGGTTCCGGGCTGAATCAAAATAACTGATCAAAATAACTAATCAAAATAACTGATCAAGATAACACTGAGGGAATTACTTTTCTTTGTTATCCTCCAAGATGGGTTGGCAATGTCTGGTTTTAAATTACTTCAAAATCCCAGGCCTTTAAACACAACCCTTCAGCAGGACTAGAAGCTTGAAACTAGAGTATTAATCCCAGTTTCCAAGAAGCAAGCTGGAGCTGATTGTATTGAGAGAAGGAATTTGCTTCATTGTTCTATTTTAACAAAAAAGTTACTTCTTTAGTCTTTTCCCAAGTTTCAAGAAGCTGTTTCTCTAAGACAGCTGTTCCTCTAAGACAGGGATGTCCAAACTTGGCAACTTTAAGACTTGTGGACTTCAACTCCCAGAATTCTCCAGCCAGCACCTCTGAGCTTCCCATAGCTTGGCTGGAGAATTCTGGGAGTTGAAGTCCACAGGTTTTTAAATTGTCAAGGTTGGACACCCCTGCTCTAAAAAAAAGGCAAATAGAAGGAGAACTTTCGATCTGAACTTTGTAGGTGAGAGAAAAAATGATAGGGAGCTTGTATTTTGTCTTATAAGAAGTGAGGAGTCTCCTAGACAATTTTTTTCACCAGGATTATTGGTTTTACCCCCAAATCAGGATTGATGTGGATTTCAGATCCCTGCAAAAAAATAAGTAAGCAAGCTTCAGCCAAATCCCAAACCAGGCAACATGAGACTGCAATTCTAGCACACTCACCTAGCACAGGTATAATCTCCAGATCTGCTCTATGGATGTCAGATTTTGGGGAGATGATCCAGATCTCCTGAACAAATGGGTGCCTGTCAAGATCATTCCTCTAGTCAAGGGCAGCAAGAAGAAAGGACAGGAAGTGCTTTCCTTCTTGGGTATATTTTGATATAAATAAAGCTCAGGGCAGAGATTCCAGTTTGGAGCAGTTAGGAGCAGGTGAGACCAGGAAAGGGAAGAAAAGGAGTGGGGTGGGCAGGAAAGTGGGAATTTAAAGCAGCCCGTGATGCAAAGGAAGGTCTGAATCTGGTTATCTGGATAGCTCCATTTGATTCCTAATAGCCATCATCTACAGCCATAGAATTTGAAGTTTATTTATTTACGGCTGAGTTTATAGTCCAGGGTTCAGTTTATATACATCCACAGGGCAGGTTATAAAAAGTAAAGTCCCAGCCCATTTTCTTTTTCTCTCATTAGCTTGCAGAAAAGAGAGGGAGGGAAGGAAGGAAGGAAGGAAGGAAGGAAGGAAGGAAGGAAGGAAGGAAAGAGAGGGAGAGGGAGGGAGGAGTGGGAGGGAGAGAGGAAGGAGAGAAAGAGAAAGAGAAAGAGGGAGAAGGAGGGTGGGAGAAAAGAAAGGAAAGGAGAGGATGCCATTGAAGTAAAACAAATAACACTGTTAAAATGCCAACTTTAAATCCTTTTTTAATTGTATCACAAGCTATCTAAAAGTCACTCAAACCCAAGAAGAGGTTGCTTCTTTCTTCATTTAATTTAAAAGACTGAAAAGCAGGAGACGAATTCATCACCTGTGAACTTCAAGTCCCACCTTAACCCATGAAAGCCAACTGGGTGTGCCATTCTCTCTCTCTCTCTCCTCAACCCACCTCACTGGGTTGTCACTATAGGGAAAACAGGTGGAAGAAGGCGTGTTGGATATGTTCGCCCACCTTGAATTCTTTTCTAAAAAAAAAAGAATAAAGGCAGGATAGAAATAAATAAATAAATAAAGAAAGAAAGAAAGAAAGAAAGCATGTGTTACAGCCGCCCATTCTTTCACAACAGCAGAAAGGTACCTGGCTGAAGAAGGCCAAAGAACTGCTGTTGAAAAGGCCAAGAGCTTCAGAACTGGGCTGTTCTGCCTTGAAATGGCCTTAAGGCTGCCACTGCACCCCATTGCCCAATAAGAATAGAATAGAATAGAACAGAATGAATAAGAATGGAATAGAATAGAATAGAATAGAATAGAATAGAACAGAATGAATAAGAATAGAACAGAACAGAACAGAATAGAATAGAATAGAATAGAATAGAATAGAATAGAATAGAATAGAATGAATAAGAATGGAATAGAATAGTTGGAAGAGTTCTACTTCAACTCCCTGCCTCAGGGGTGGGATTCAATTTTTTAAACAACCGGTTCTGTGGGCGTGGCTTAGGTGATGGGCATGTCTTGGTGGTAATATGACTGGCTGGGTGTGGCCAACTCAACATCACTCATATCAAGGCACACATCTCCTCGCCTGGCCTCTCATGACTGTGGGGATGCTGCAATAGTTGTAAGTGTGAAAAAGTGTCATAAGTCACTTTTTTCAGTGCCATTGTAACTTTGAATGATCACTCCACACAAGCAAAGTACCAGCAAAGGAGGGGAAAAAAACTCCAGAGAAGTTCCTGAGACGGGAAGTCTAGTCCTGCCAAGAATGTAATAAGGGTTAACGGAGAGGCAGTTTCTGTAAGCAACAACAGAATGTTTCCTTCCTGCCTTCCTTACAGGATTAGGCCAGTAATTTCTTCTAACAACTGGTTCTTGGAACTGTTTTGAATGTTAACAGCCAGTTCTAGCAAATAGGTGGGAACTGGTAGAATCCCACCCCTGCCCTGCCTAGATGCTGAGGCTCGAGAAAAAGTGCAAAAAAAGAGTAACCAGGATGATTAGGGGACTGGAGACTACAACATACAAAGAACGGTTGCAGGAACTGGGCATGGCTCGTCTAGTGAAGAGAAAGACCAGGGGAGACATGACAGCATATTTGAGGGGCTGCCACAGAGAGGAGGAAGGGGTCAAGCTATTCTCGAAAGCATCCGAAGGCCAGACAAGGAATAATGGATGGAAACTGACCAAGGAGAGATTCAACCTGGAAACAAGGAGAAACTTTCTGACAGTGAGAACAATCAACCCATGGAACAGAAGTTGCCCTCGGAAGTTGTGGGAGCTTCATCACTGGAGGCTTTCAAGAAGAGATTGGACTGCCATTTGTCAGAAATGGTGTAGGGTCTCCTGCTTGGGCACGGGGTTCAACTAGGTGACCTATAAGGGCCCGTTCACCTCTGATTATCTGTTATTTGTTAGCCAGGAAACCCTACATCACTTCCAAGCCCAGCCTTCTTCCCCAATTTCAGGGCCCCAGATTGGTAGCTTTAGGTGTGTATGTGTGTGTGGGATAATGTCTTTAAAATACTCGGCTCCTGGCTCTTTCCTGATCAATAATACAGTTTCTCCAGCTTCGAGCTCCACATTTATGGGGTTCTTAATGCAAACTGCCCCCTCCCCCCCAAAAGAAAATCAGGCACACTTACAAAGTGTAAAAGATCATATCAGCTCTTTTCTATCCGGTCAGATTCGCTCAGCTGCACCCTAAGGCCCTGCCCTATTATTTCATCTCTTCCCCCCCCCACCTCACTCCACCTCAGCAACCCGCCAGGTGCTCCCCACTGCCCCCTGGCGCCCCCAGACCTGCACTGCAACGCCTTTCTCCCTCTCCGGGAAAGCCAAGCCCATCTCAGTGAGACAGGCAGAGAGGCAGGAGAAGGATGCAGTGGGCTCTATGGGTCTGCTGTGGGTCCTCTCCTTTCTCCATTCCACCTTCTTCGGGGATGAGGTAAGACCCTCTCTGTGTTTTTTATATATATATATATATATATATATATATGTATGTATGTATGTATGTATGTATGTATGTATGTATGAATGTATGTATGTATGTATGTATGTATGTATTTGGGAGGGAGAAAGGGGGGGGGCTTTTGCAGGCAGGAGTCAATGCAGCAAGCTTGAAAGGAGGGCGGGAGAGAGAGACAGAGAGAAAACAGATGCAGAATGGAAGGGGCTGCTTTTCCATCCTTGCCCCCAACCTTCCCCTTCCTCCCCCTCATCCCGATGCCAGCCAGTGCCAACCTGAGCAGCATATTAAAAAGAGACCGACGTCCAGTCCTCTCAGGGGCTGGATGTGACATGACAAGGTCCCAGAGGTTGAGGAGGGCAGAGAATAAATTAGGAATGGGAAAGGGGTTGTCGATCCACCTTGGGGAAAAACCAGACTGTCGTTTTCTATTTTTAACGATCCACATTGCGGTTTTGAAGACCCACAACTGGACAAGTAGCGTTGCTGTCTCTTCCTCTCGTTGTGGTGGCTGTGCCATAGAATCTGTGCATGTATGCATATGTGTGCTCTGTGTGTGTGTGTGTGTGTGCGCACGCGCATGTGTGTGTTCTGTCTAAGGGGTGTCCATTCTCTGCCCCCCTCCTCTTCTGGGTGATGGTCCTGCATTATTTCTGTTCTCCTAGTCCAGCGATGAGAAGAAATGCCAAAGGGGGGTGTAGTTGAAGAGTCGGTGTTGTAATTGGCAGGGTCTGTCTGGTAGGGAGGGGACATGCCATATGGATCCGGTCCCAAAGGGTGCCATCTTCTCCATAGACACAGACAACACCCCCCCCCCCCCCGCACACATACACACATCTTTCTCTCCCCAAAGCTTCACCAGTTGGCCGAGGTTCATGAGGGATGCTACTTGGGACGAGCAAATGCAGTGGGGTTGTCATCCAAACGCTGCTGCCCCAATCAGGGAAAAAAATGATGCTGCCTTCTTGGATTGCAAGCAAAACAGGTCACCATCTCTTGGTCCCGATGGCTGGCAGCCAGGGGGGCTGGGTAGGAGTTTGTCAAGCAGAGCGGAAAGAAGGCGGTGACCTTCCCTTGTCATTTTGCTCTGTTCACCGGCCTTCCGAGGTAGACTGCCTCTCCCTTTGGAGGGTCCATTAAATGTCCTGGATGGGTTTCCCACGTTGGCAGCTGCTAAAAAGGAAGTTACATGGGCCTTTTCCCCTCAGTGGCACATTCCTTCTGCTGCTGCTGCCGCCGAAGAGAGAAATAAGAAGGTCACTCAAATCTTTTATCATAAAACACTCCAATGTCATGCTGTCACTTCCATGCTTTTTTCGTTTTCCTGCCTTTGTATGGTAGGAGGCCAAAGGTAGAGAGGCTGTGGCTCTCCTTGGCTCAGGGTGCCAACCACTGCCAGTGCTTTCTGTATACTCTTTTATGGTCTGCATGCTAAAAAATTTATGTTGCCATCTCCAAAGTGCTTTGGCTTGCTTTAGCTGTGCCAGGTTTTGGGGCACAAGATATGCCAGTCACCGGTTTCCTAGGAGAAAATGTTGGTAGTGCCCCAATTTTTGAGGAGTGAGGCTCCTTTGACCTTCCTGTCTTCTGGAATGGCCTCTCTAGGAATTCTCTCCCTGGTTAACAGCCTTCCAGAAAGTAGTTAAAAACGAGCTACAGGTAGCCATCAACTTACAACAATTCATTTAGTGACCATTCTAAATTACAATTATTGCACTGGAAAAAAAGTGACTCGTAACCGGTGTTCCTACTTAACGACTGCTGCAGCATCCCTGTAGTCATGGGATCAAAATTCGAACGCTTGGCAACTGACTCATATTTATGACGGTTGCAATGTCCAGAGGTCGCTGGATCCCCTTTTGTGATCTTCTGACAAGCAGAGTCAATGGAGGAACTCAGCTTCATTTAACAACCGTGTTACTAACTTTGCAACTGCTGTGATTCACTTAATGACTGTGACAAGAAAGGTTGTAAGGTGGGACAAAACTCACTTAAACAATAATCTTGTTTAGCAACAGAAATTTTGGGTTAAAGGTGTGATTGTAAGTTGAGGACTGCCTGTGTTGCAGAGTGCTTGAGAGTAAACTAACAAAGGATTATGTTATCTGCTTTTTCATTACTGAGTTATTATATTTTAACTTGCCAGGGATTGATTTTTTATATATATATTATTCTATTTGTAATTGCCGAGAAAATTTAATATTACGAGGGTGAATTATAAATTTAGTACTACCAAATGTTCAATATGGTTTTCACCCATTATGTAACGATATTAATATACTGTGTAGTAAGCCAGATTCATTACACATCCACACGCCTTATTGTTGGAAGGGAGGAGCTGAGATGAAGAGAATTGTGTGCTTTGAAGGGAGATTTGAAAAAGGGAGGACTTTCTTGGCTTGTACTAAATTAAAGATGCTTTTTCCTCCATTGTGTTTGCAGTATGGCCTAAATCAGGAGTCGCCAACCTTTTGGACCTCAGGGACCACCCAACTCATAATTTTAAATCCCACGGGTCATTCTTTCTTTGGGACCTCAGGATACCATCTCCAGCTCCATTCTCAGGGGAAGAGAGAAAAAGAGAGACTTTTGGCTTCATGGAAGGAAAGCAGCAGAAGCAGCAGAAGTCTTTCTTTCTCTCCCCCAAACTTGGCAATAAATCTTGATGAGACTTGTTGCAGCCTCTTGGAGCAGGATGCCTTGCAGGGTCCCAAAGACTCATTTCTGGTGGAGTTTGGGGGAGAGAAAGAAAGACTTTTGCTGCTTTCCTTGTGTGCAGCCAAAAGCAGAAGAAGAAAGAAGCAGCCCAGTGGCCAGTCCAGGCACGTTGGGCATGTGGGGCATGTTCCCCCCTTCCGCCCTTTCCCCCCTCCCCTCACTACCTCGTGTTGTTTGCAGTGCAAGCAATGCTCGCCTTGTGTTCCTGCAGGCCATATGGCGGTGCAGCCTTGAGTTCCCGTGCAGCCCGGATTAATTTCTTTGGAGGGTGCTTTGGAGGTGACATTTCTCTGTGGACCACCAAAATTTTCTCATGGCCCACCAGTGGTCCATGGTCCACCAGTTGGCAGCCATTGGCCTAAATCAGTGTTTTTCAAACTTGGCAACTCAATGGACTCAATGGGACTCAATGCCCAGAATTTCCCAGGCAGCTAGGAGTTCACCTGTCTTAAAGTTGCTAAGGTTGAAAATACACTGGCCTCAATGAATTCCTTCGTAAATTTTGCAAGCTGCTGTGCGTAGAAAAAATAATAGAAAATTCTGCCTCCCGTGAATATGCCTGGATGTTCTTCTGCATGGATGAAGACACTCCAACTCGAGGCACTTATTGGGTCGAGGGTGGGGGGGATGTTTGTATCTGGCGGGGTGGTCTGACTTTAATTTTCCTCTTGTGGAAATTGCATTGGCTCCAATTTTTTTGGGCTTAAATGTTTTGTAAACTTGAAATCTCTCCTTGGTAATTGTGAGTTGGGCATCTATTTTTGTGTGGCTTTTCATTTATGCTTTTAGTATGCTTTTAGTATGCTTTTATTTAGTATGTTTTTAGTATGTTTTAATGCTTTTAGTATGCCTTCTTTTAGAATATCTAAACCTTTGAGGTCTCTAATTAATGTAACTTTCCAGTTTAGCCCATCCCTCGGTTTTGGAGGGGTTCTTTTTGGCTAGTCATCCATCCAATTATTGATGAGTTGTGACTCTGCTTAACTTCCAAACCCAGAGGCTGTCACTGTTGTGACTAGGCATCCAGCAAGTAGGTATCGGAATAAATCTTAATATTGACACAACAATTTAGGTCTCTGACTTAATCTTTGCTGACTGTGGTCCCGTTGTGATTGTGATTTGGGACTTTCTAATAAACAGCTCAGGCCTTTAGCTATGTGTTATATGAGATCATTTTGGAAAGTGCTATTTAGAGCCACTTTGAGTCTTGTAGTGAAGGCACCAGGCTAGAAACCAGGAGAGTCCTGGTTTAGACATGAAAACTGGCTGGGTGACTTTGAACCAATCCCCAGGAGACTGTGAGTTCTAGTCCCGCTTTAGGCATAAAAGTTAGTTGGGTGACTTTGAACCAATCACCAGGAGACTGTGAGTTCTAGTCCTGCCTTAGGCATGCAAACTGGCTGGATAATTTTGGACAAGTCACTCTCTCTCAGCCTAATCCACCTCACAGGGTTGTTATTGTGGAGAAGATAGGAGGAAGGAATATTAGGTATATTCACCACCTCAAGTTATTTATAAAAATAATAAAAATGAGATTGAAATACATTAAATAAGTAATGAATTTGGTTTTACCCCCATTTACTCAAATAGCTGGGACTCTGTGTTGAGTAATTTGCAACTAACCTTTGCACTTACAGCACATGGTTTTTACATACTTTTTTGATACGAAATTCATCCAGCTCTTACTTAAGAGAAAGGAGTCACCAGGAAAACTATGGGATTTATAAAAAGATTTACAAAAATAGGCAGGTCTTCAATTGCATCATTGTAGCCACCATACCCTGTGATACCTCTAAAAGACTCCTCTCCCTGCCATGTGCTTTTGATTGATTTTGTTTCTATAGAAACATCGGTCATCGGCTACTGCTGTAATCACGGCCTATTCATCTAAAAACCAGTGCAAAATAATAATCGCAAAGACAACGTGACAATGCAACAAATAAAGCTACCAAATGAAGGAGGAAGGTACAGCAATTGACAAAAGGCACAAAAAGCTCAGGAGGTGTTGTGTATTATTTTGCTGGAGGTGTTTAAATGGAGGCTGAAGTGAAGATTGATCAGGGATGCTGATTCTGGCACTGGGCAGAAAGGGGGTTGGACTAGATCTCTGAGACCCTTTTCCATCTTTATGACCTATAATTCTATGAAATTTCATACATACACACACACACACACACACACACACCATATGTGTAAGTTTGTATACTATACTGTACAGTATATACATACATATAGATAATAGATACATATACCTACACATATACATGTATATATATACAGGTAGTCCTTGACTTATGACCACAAAATTTCTGTTGCTAAGTGAAACTTTAGTTAAGTGAGTTTTCCCCCCTTTTACTTCCTTTCTTGGCACAGTTGTTAAGTGAATCATTGCATTTGTTAAGTCAGTAACCCGGTTGTTAAGTGAATCTGGGTTCCCCCTTGTTTTGCTAATCTGACAGTCACAAAACACAATCACATGAGCTCGGGACACTGCAACCATTATAAATATGGGTCAGTTGCCAAGTGCCTAAATTTTGATCACGCAATTGGAGAGATGCTGCAATGGTCATAAGTGTGAAAAATGGTCCTATGTTGCTTTTCTCAGTGTCGTTGTTAACTTTGCATGGTCACTAAATGAGATGTTGTAAGTCAAGGACTAGCTGTGTGTTTGCGTATGTCTATACATACATTCACACATGCACATCCATCCATACATACAGAGATGGGCTTCAAATTTTTTGGCAAGGGTCTCTCTGCCCTAATGACTGGATGGGTGGCCGTGGTTGGGTAATCATGTGACTAGAGGGATGTGGCCAACTCGACATCGCCTCTTTGCTCTAATTACATAAAAAAGATATATATCAAAAAGTTGTTTATTATTATACCACTTCAGAGGTGGTATTCAGAAGGTTTGACCAGTTCTGGAGAACCGGTAGTGGAAATTTTGAGTAGTTCGGAGAACCGACAAATCCCACCTCTGGCTGGAGATTTTACACTATCCTTCCCCTGCCACACCCACCAAGCCACACCCACAGAACCAGTAGTAAAAAATTTGAATCCCACCACTGATAAATTTACTCTAAAATTAAAAGAAAAGGAAGACTCAAAGTACAATACAATTTGGGAAAACTGGTACAAATGGATAAATGATAGAGATAAACGAGGAAATAAATATGGAAGGAAGAGTTTAAAGAGGATAATGCTTGAAAAATAACCGGGAATATGAAATAGGCCCTGGAACAATAATGGGTTTGATTTGTAATGTTTATAGTGTTTTTTGTTTGAACAAGTTGTGTTGTATTTTGTATTTATTAATGTTCAATAAAGGTATTCATTAAAAAAAAAAGCAGGGGTCTCCAACCTTGGCAATTTTAAGCCTGGAGGACTTCAACTCCCAGAATTCCCCCGCCAGCTTTGAAGTCCTCCAGGCTTAAAGTTGCCAAAGTTGGAGACCCCTGCTTTAAAGCAGTGTTTCTCAAGCTTGGCCACCAGAAGATGTGTGGACTTCAACTCCCAGAATTCCCCAGCCAGCGTGAATGTATTTGGAGACTCTTCTAGATATCCACACACCAGTGGTGGGATTCAAATTGTTTTACCATCAGTGCGGTGGGCGTGGCTTGGTGGGTGTGCTTTGCCTAACGCTGGCACGCAGCTTCCCTCACACCAGCTGAGATTGAACTGGTCTGAACCGGTAGCATACCACCACTGACACACACCCTCCCACGAACCTCCCTCGGTGTTGGTCTTGTGAGGAAGCCCCACCAGGAATACTAGCTCTGTCTCAGGGGTGGGATTCTACCATTTCGCACCTATTTGCTAGAACCAGTTGTTAATATTCTAAGCAGTTCAGAGAACCGGTTGTTAGAAGAAATTACTGGCCTAATCCTGTAAGGAAGGCAGGAAGGAAACATTCTGGTGTTGCTTACAGAAACTGCCTCTCTGTTAACCCTTATTACATTCTTGGCAGGACTAGACTTCCTGTCTCAGGAACATCTCTGGAGTTTTCCCCCCCTCCTTTGCTGGTACTTTGCTTGTGTGGAGTGACCATTCAAAGTTACAGTGCCACTGAAAAAAGTGACTTGTAACCATTTTTCACACTTATGACTGTTGCAGTATCCTCACAGTCATGAGAGGCCAGGCGAGGAGATGGTGCCTCAATATGAGTGATATTGAGTTAGCCATGCCCAGCCGATAACAAAACCACCACGTCCACCCAGTCACAAAGCCACCAAGCCACACCCACCAACTAAGCCATGCCGACAGAACTGGTTGTTAAAAAAATTGAATCCCACCTCTGCTCTGTGTCCTTACTGTAAGATTTCCTTAACCAAATCTTGCAAGGCTGACTGTATCAAAGAGGGATCCGGGATCTTCTAGGACTAAAGAGGAAAGCTCTGGACAATGAGATCATTTTAACCAGTGGAATGGCTTTGCCTTCAGAAGTTATGGGTGCTCCATCACTGGAGATTTTTAAGAAGAGACTGGACAGCCATTTGTCTGAAATGGGAGAAGGTTTTGTGATGACCCAGGGCATGACACAAAAATAACCAAGACACAAAAATAGAAGAAAGTCCCTTTAATGCCTCCAACTTGGCCCCAATGTCCAATTATCCTCAGTTGGATATCACACTCTTAAAGAAAACAGTTTACGGGGGGGGGGGGGAGGAATAAATACAGTCAACACCCAAAGTAAAGTTAATTCAAAATAAAAAACGCAACACAAACCACACCAAAGGAATTACTACAGCAGGCAAGAATGATTAATTGCAGACTTCTGCCAGATAACAAGCAGCAACCACAGTTGGGAGGAAGCCAAAACACAGTAAAACTCCCACAACAATGCACACTTTGCTTCCAGCACCTTTGCCGTGCAGTTTGTCCTTTCAACCAATCCTCCCAGCTGCAGCCCATGAAGGGGATCAGGGCCCCTTCCTCCCCCATAAGACCACACCACTCATGTTTCTCCCTTATCCGCTCCTCCCTGCATGCCCTAGGATGAGGAGGGGATGGGTATGGGTCTTCCTCTGAATGCCCATCCGGCCTGTGTCCTTCCCCAGTTTCCTCCACAATCACCAGAGTCACACTCCAACTCCCGGTCAGCTGTTCCATCTCTCCCTCAGAACCAGACTTTAACAGGGGCATGACATGTTTTTCTGTCTGAGTGGGGGGTTGGACAAGAAAACCTCCAAGGTCCCTTCCAGCTCTGGTATTCCTGTGTTAAAGCAGTGTTAAAATTAACTTCATTATTTTTTTTCCTAGAGAGCACCATGGAGAAATCGACCAATGCACAGCTAGTCCTCGACTTACAACAGTTCATTTCGTGACCATTCAAAGTTACAATGGCACTGAGAAAAAGTGACTTATGGCCCTTTTTCACACTTATGACCAGCCCCCCTATGATCACATGATCGGGATTTGGCAACCAACTCATTATTTATGACGCTTTCCCTTCTGTTCCCCTTTTGCAGCCTTGCAACCAGTAAAGTCAACAGGGAAGCCAGATTCCCTTAACGACCGTGTTACAAACTTAACAATGGCAGCGATTCACTTAACAACCATGGCAAAATTCACTTCACAAATGTTTTGCTGAGCGACCAAAATTTTGGTCTCCGGTATGGTCGTAAGTCGAGGACTACCTGTACTTGGGTTTTTTTTTTTAAAAAAGGCTTGCTAGCTAGCTTTGCTTGTTTATTTATTTATTTTCCGATCCTTGCCCTCCTTCTCTTCTTCCTGATCATCTTTCCCTTCCCCAGATATTGTAGACAGATCGATGTTCATCCTGGCATACCTGGCTCCCGGCTTCTCTCTTCAACCCCTCCAGGTTGGCTGAATCCCATCTGCCAGTGTGGAGAAAGCTAAGCTCGGGATAAACCTGGGTAATTAGTCAGTCTGGTTGCCATGGCGATCCTGCTCTCTTTTGATTGGGCGACAGGGCGTTCAGCATCTTCCTTTGATGTAGATCCGTGTGTGTGTGTGTGTGTGTGTGTGTGTGTGTGTGTGTGAAGAGGGTCGCTTGGGAGGGGAGGGCTATAGATTTCTCTGGGGCCCAGAATTTTATTGACCTTACTTGGAAAAAGTCAAACTGGGATATTTTATTCAGGCAGCAGCTCGATCCCCGTGCTTCACTACAAAACTATGTGGCCGGGCTTAGTTTTTGGGGAGGAAAATAAGGCGGGGAGGAATTCGGCCACTGCCTACCAGCATCCATCAGTATTCATCAGTGAGAACAATCAACCCGTGGAACAGAAGTTGCCCTCAGGAGTTGTGGGAGCTCCATCAGTTGAGACTTTCAGGAAGAGATTGGACTGCCATCTGTCAGAAATGGTGTAGGGTCTCCCGCTTGGGAGGGGGGGGTCGGACTAGATGATGACCTATAAGGTCCCTTCCAACTCTGGTTATCTGTAATTTGTCATCATCTGGCTAGCGTCCTGTCAGTGTGTGAGAGAGTTGAGGGCTGTTTGGAAACTGAAACTGTGTTTGCTGTGTGAGCAAGAAGAAGACAGCAAGGAGCCTGGGCGTGGCTTGGCTCAATTGTTCTGTACTAAAGCTGCTTGGTGCTCTGAAACAGAAACTGGAACTCCTCTGCTTGTGTTTTGCATTTGGAACAGATTTCTTTTCAGATGGGTAGGGGGAGTAGAACTCCTTAGCATCAGAGCGTGTTAATAATAATGTAGGGAATACTAATGCTCTGAGGTCATTTTGAAAAATCCTTTCTTAGTGAACACCTAGAACTCAAGCGGAACATACCTGCCAAATTTCAAGTTTGTAGGCTTTATAGTTCTGGAGATTTTGTGATGATGCATGAATGGTATTTCACATATATATATATATATATGCATTTGACTTATACTTGACTGTACATGTGTCTTCGGACAAATCAATATGGACTCACTGTGGGGTTAAAAAAAAGCCCAACAGAAACATCCCTGAAGAGAAAAATGTCCATAAAAAGACAAATCACATTAAAAAAAAAACCCAACCCAATTACTTCTCAAAATGCAAAAATGCATCAATCACCAAGTTGTTTTTTAAGATGAGTTTTAAGATGTACAAATATTTAAAATGAATAAAATAAGCAATACAATACAACTCGACTTACAACCATTTATTTTGTGACCATGCAAAGTTATACCGGTGCTGAAAAAAGTGACTTAACAGCCAATCCTCACACTTACAACCAATGGCAGCGTCCCCCATGGTCGTGTGATGATCACCCTAAGGGTTCCTCTTAGCTGCTTTTCAGCGCAAAAAGTCAATACAGGAAACTGGATTCATTTAATGACTGCATGATCCGCTTAACAGCTGCAGTGATTCCTTAACAACCATGGCAAAAAAGGTCATTAAATTGGGTGAAACTCACTTAACGACCATCTCACTTAACAAAGAGAAGTTCTGATCTCAATTGTGGTTGTAAATTGAGGGCTATCTGTAGTGGTGTTGATAATAATAATAATAATAATAATAATAATAATAATAATAGTAGTAGTAGTAATAGTAATAGTAATAATAATAGTAATAGCAATAGTAATAATAATAATAATTCTTCCTCAATTTAGAACTTTAATTGAGCTTGGCAATTATGTTTTTAAGTTGTGGTGGTCGTAAAGCAGGTCATCATGTGACCCACCCAATTTCACAACCCTTTCCTTGTGGCAGTGAATATTGCTTTCCAACAAAAATGTAGGCCGTAGTCCCATGCCTGCGGGATGCTGCAAACAGCCTTAAATGTGGGCTGTTTTCCTAATGCCCAAAATGTTATCAGGTGACCACAGGGGTGGAAGCCATCGGAACTCAGCCATCAAGTCATGGTGGCATAGTGGCTAGAAGGCAATATTGCAGACTGTTTCTGCCCACTGTTAGGAGTTTGATCCTAACTGGCTCAGGGTTGACTCAGCCTTCCATCCTTCCAAGGTCGGTAAAACGAGGACCCAGGTTGATGGGGGCAAGAGGCTGATTCTGTAAACTGCTTAGATAGGGCTGTAAAGCACTGTAAAGTGGTATATAAGTGCTATTGCTATTGCTATTGCTTCCTTCCTTCCTTTCCTTCTTTCTCTCCCTCCCTTTTATCCTTCCTTCTTTCCTTCTCTCCCTCTTTCTTTCTTTCTCTCCCTCCTATTTCTCCTTCCTTCCTTCTTTCCTTCTCTCCCTTCCCCCACTCCTCTTTCTTTCTTTCTCTCCTTCCCTTTTCTCCTTCCTTCTTTCCTTCTCTCCCTCCCTTTTCTCCTTCCTTCCTTCTTTCCCTCTTTCTTTCTTTTCTTTCTCTCTCTCCCTTCCTTTTCTCTCTCCTTCCTTCTTCCTTCCTTCCTTCCTTCCTTCCTTCCTTCCTTCCTTCCTTCCTTCCTGATTAGGTTAGAATGTGGTTAGAATGTAATATTGCAGCTCGGTGGAGAATTTTAAAAAGAATGGTTCAGAAAGTAAAAGGAATATATGGCAGCGTTCACATTACATGCTTATAAGAGCTGTGGTGGCGCAGTGATTAGACTGCAGTATTGCAGCCTGACTCTGCCCACTGCCAGGAGTTCAATCCTGACGGGGCTCCAGATTGACTCAGCCTTCCATCCTTCCAAGGTCAGTAAAATGAGGACCCAGATTGTTAGGGGGGCAACTCTGTAAACTGCTTAGAGACTCATGGGAGGTATATAAATCTAAGCACTTTTGCTGTTGCTACCTTCTGTGAGGGTCTGTTGGATCTTCAAGAAGTTGCTAAGCAACTGGTCGTAACTTGAGGACCACCTGCCATTGAAGTAAAAGCACGACAAAGCCAAATAGCAAAATGGAATAAAGCAATTAAATCCATGCCAGTCAAATCAGAGTAAAAGTTTGAAAAGCAAAGCAGGAAAGGATGAAAGGATCACTAATAATAACCAGCCTGGCACACACCTGGGGGTGGGCACCTGTTAGGAATATAAGTTACCTAACAGGTATATTTGGGTTAGAAATATATAAACCAGGAAAGACATTTTAGTACTATGTCTTTAAGAAAATGCAAAACTGTAATTGGGTGTGGTTTCTCAAACGGGCATAAAATGGAGCCAGAAACCTGGATTGTTTAGTCTTAGTCTGAGTCTCAGAAGAGAGTGTATCTTTGTTTCCTTCTGTTGGAAAGTATTGCTGTTGCTCCGTTTCTTCTAATTGACTGATATTTCTGGACTTAATATAAGTCTGATACTGAACTGTTTTTCACACTGGAATTTGATATTTGGATTATCCCTGGATTGAAAACTGACTGATTTACTTGTGAATGACTTTGGACCGCTTATTTTGGATTTTGCTTAAACCTTTCTGGAAGTAAAAAAAACCTACATTTACTGTACAGTGTATCTGTGTGCTGTGTGTGTATAATCCCAACACTACTCTCAAATACGTCTCCCTGTCGGCGCTCATTCTCCTAACCGGGGGGGGGGGGGGGGGGGGGCGGGGGGAATTACCTCAACAGCACCCATCGTGTCCTCCCCCTCCCCTCCTCACTCTGGCTGGCAGGAACACCGGTTGCTTTCACCAAAGCAGAAGGGAGGCAGGAGGGGGGGGGGCGTGAGGTGGAAAAGCGGGGAAGGGGGGGCTCTAGGGGCTCCTTTGTTTGCGCTGGTTGGGTTTTCTCTTTCCCTTTCTCCTTTAATCTCCCCCTTGCCCTGGAACTCAGATGAAATTTCAGTCAGCAGAAACTGATAACAACAGCTTGTTTGTTTAATCGCCCTTGGGGGCTGCAGGCTGGAGAGAGGGAAGGAACCCAACATTAAAGCCATTTCTTTGTTCTCTCTCCCCAATTCTCTTTCAGGTTCAGTTATTTTATTTTTTTCTCTTTCTTTCTTTTTCTGTCCTTCTTTTCTTTCTCCTTCCTTCCTTTTTTCTTATTCTTTCCCTCCATTCTTTCTTTCTACCTTTCTTTCTTCTTTTCTTTCTTTCCACCTTTCTCCTCCCTACCTTCCTCCCCTCCCTCTTATTTTTCTTCCTTCTTTCCTTCCTTTCTCATCCTTTTTTCTTTTTTCTTTCCTTCCTTTCTTTTTCCTTCCTTCCTTTTTTATTTTTCCCTCCCTCCCTCCATTCTTCCTTTCTTTTTTTCTTCCTTCCTTTCTTTCTTTTTTCTTTCTTTTTCCACCTTTCTCCTCCCTCTCTCCCTTTCCTCCCTCTTATTTTCCTTCCTTCCTCCCTCCCTTTTCTTTTTTCTTTCTTTCTCTTCCTTTTTTCTTTTTCCTTTCTTCCTTTCCCCTTCCTTTCTTTTTCCTTCTCTCTTTTTCTTTTCTTCTCTTCTCCCTCCCTTCTTCTCTTCCTCCCTTCATTCCTCCCTCCCTCCGTTCCTCTCTCCTTCCTTCCTTCCCTCCCTTCTATCTCTTTCTCCTTCCTTGTAACATTTCTTTTTTAAAAATTAAACTGCTCCTTTATTTTAATATTATCAATATTTTGGCTCACACCTCTTCTGATTTAGATTTCTCTTTTTCCTTCATTTGTTGTATTGAATTTACACTTCCCGCATCCTTTCTACTTAATGTGAAAAGGAGTAGCTTTTCTTTAATTTCATCATTGTGAGTTATGCCTCATTAATTCATTTTGAATTAAACAATTATATCCTTTGTTTCCTTTTACAAAATCAGCATCCAACAATTAAAGGTTAATGTAGTCATATCCTTATTTTATAATCTGTAAACCACCTAGAATTAGGACTAAAATGAAAATAATTCAAGTAAAAACTGGCTAACCAAAAATAAAAATATCACTTGCTGAATTTGGGGAGATCCAAATTTAGTAAATTCCTTCTCTAATTGTTCTTTTTTTGTTACTTTTTAAATTTCCACACACTTTTTCTCTTTTAAGAAAAGCATTTATTTTTTTGTTAAATTATCCTCTTAGAAACTTAAGTTGTCCTGTCTTTCCTCCAATAATACAATAGCACATATACCAAGTGCTTCTTTTCACTTTTCCCCACAATTATCACACCCTGTAGAGCAGTGCCCCCAACCCTTTGGGCACCAGGGACTGGTCTAGTGGTTAAGGCACTGAGCTAGGAAGTGATGAGTTCTAGTCCTGCCTTAGGCATAAAAGCCATTTGGGTGACCTTGGGTGAGTCCCTCTCTCTATTAGTCCAATCCAATTCACAGGTAGGAGGAAGCTGTGTGTTGGATATGTTGCCTTGAATTACTTGTAAAAATAGTAAAGACAGGATACAAATAAACTTTTGTCTCAATGCTCTAAGACTGTTGTGGTGGTTGTTTTTCCCAATAAGTCTTTTCTCTGCCTCTCTAAACATGGTGAGCAACATAAATTATAAATGATTGCTCCTCCAGATCAGCAATCCCTCTAAAAAAATCTGGGCTGATATCTAAAACCTATTTTATCTGCTCAATGGACTGGCTTTCCAACTAGAAATTTCATTCTTATTTCTAATTTCAACAGAGGGAATTGGAAGCACAGATGCCCCATTGCTGGCAGCAAAGACAGAGAGAAAAATGTGAGATTTAGCTGTAATGTGGATGACTCTCCAAGCCTGGATGCTTGTTCAAATATGATTTTAATCGTTTGCAAATAAGCAACCAAGCCATTCCATCTGATTCCTAGGAGGACCTTCTGGTGAGACACATTAAAGGCCACCTAGCTCAGAATTTTCTCTGTGTGTGTGTATGTGTGTGTGTGTGTTTACTAGGGCTTTCCCTGCCAAGGGAAACCATGTGTAAAACTGTGACTCGTAGCAGGTGGAGCTATTTTCAGAATCCCACAGTGAGGGTATTTAGATGGAGTCTCTGTACTTGTAGTTGAATAGATCTGAAAAGGGTTGGAAGCAAAATGCTGGTGAGAATCACAATATTTGGACTTGAGGATGCCTTCATCCAAGGTGCAGAAATGACAGCCGAGGCCTTTGGATTCTCCTTCCCAATTGAAACGCACCCCCCCCTTTTTTTTTTTTTTAAATGGGTTCAAAGGATCAAAGTGCACAACTACACTACAAATCTTAACCAAAGCGGGTTAGTTTTCCAAAATTCTCACCTCAACTGTCCACTCTGATGACTGGATGCAGCTGGGCCTTTTACAGTTCACCTTCCTCTCCAGTTTCGTGAATTTCAATCACCAGACTTCCTCCACAGGGTTCTCTCTAACCAAGATGTTAGATACTGTAGAACCCACAAAAACAAAGTAAGGTTAGATGGAGGATGCAAAATAGGCTTAAGGATCAAAACACTTTTGCTCTTGAAATCCCAAATGCCAGATAACCTTTGTGTCTTAAACTTTTAGGATTGTTGGGGTGGGAGGCGAGTGGGGAAAGACTACAGATTCAAATCCCAAATAACAAATAAAACTGAAGCTCGATATTTGCAAAGTACTTTAATTGCCCCAGTGTCATCTACTCTGAGGTAGAATCCTGCAGGGATGTCTTTGTTTATACTGCCAAAAGATTTAATTGCATGTTTTAAAAAATGCTGCTATTTCCTCCTCCTTTAAAAAAATGGGAAATTTTCAGGTAATGTGGAAAAAGGTTCATGTTAGAGATTTGGAGTGGGGAGGTGGGTTAGGCCAAATGTTTCAGCCACCCCAAATTGCTTTCATTCTCTAAGGCCTAATTAAAGTCTGATTACTTTAGTTACTTCCAGTAATTCTATATTGCTCTTCGTTTGAAAATGTACTGGGAATCCTCAACTCACAACTGTATTTTGTGACCATTTGAAGTCAGAATGTCACTTTAAAAAGTGACTTATGACTGTTTTTCACCCTTACGGCTGCTTCAGCATCCCCGGTGGTCCCTGGATCAAAATTCAAATGCTTGGCACCTGGAAGGTACTGTATTTATGACGATTTCAGTGTCCCAGGGTCATGTGATCACCTTTTGAGTGTCAACTCATGAAATATTTCTATGGTTTTTTTAGAGTTGCCAATATAAAGGGAAGGGGGAGCAGTGCAGCAGCTTGCAAACCAAAACTGCATTCCATAAATGTTTTCAAAGATAATAACTTGGTGACTGAAGTTTCTGTCACACAAAATTCTTAACTGCAGAGCATGATTGATGACTCTTGGCTATGGGTGTGTCCCATTGGAGAATATGAATTGCCATACACCCTTGGACCGGTGGAGGAAAATCAGGGTCAAGGGTGATAATTATATGTCTCAGAGTTGGCTACACCCAGGCAATGCCGGACATGTTAACTCCCAATAAATCTTTTTGAAGTTTTGGAAGTTCAGCTCGAGACTCATGATTTAAGTGGGGTTAACTGCCGGAATCCTGACACTGAGACTTTCTGACAAGTAAAATCAAGGGGGAAGCCACATTTACTTAACCATGTTACTAACTGCAGTGATTGACTTAACGATGGCAAGAAAGGTCATAAAATGGAACAAAACCCAGTTACCGACAGAAATTTTGGGCTCAATTGGGGTCGTACATCAAAGACTTTCTGTAATGGTAGATCTCACCAGGTTAGTATATTTTTTTTGTATTTTAATATTTTGTTCTACACTGCCAGAATCCCTCTGAGGGAGCTGGACAGTTCAGAAATGAGGAAAATAAAAATTTGAAAATGTAATGGTGGATCTCAGCAGGATAATATATCTGAAAATAAAATAGTAGTCCTCAGCAGGATAATAGATTTGTACATGTCATAGTAAATCATGCCAAGGCAATATATTTGAAAATATAATGGTAGATCTCACCAAAACATTATATTTCAAAATATAAATACACTCTAAACAAGTAAAGAGCTGCAAAGAAAACCAGCAATTAAAAATGAATAAGCAGTGGTTAGAGCAACTGATCAAACTGAGAGAAGAAATGGGAATTAAAAGAGGCTTTTTGATTGATTGATTGATTTTTTTTACCATAGCAGTCTACTTGAGATATTGGCTAATCCTCCATGCCAGTTAGTTTTCCCATATAAAGATCATGATGGAGAGAGCTGTTTCCCTTGAAAGAGGGGCTAAGATGGATGGTAAATATGGTTTTCAGGCCAAGAATGCCCCCTAAAACAGCCTAAAAATGGCCTGAAAAATGGCCTGAAAAACAGCCTGAAAAATGAGCGGGGGTGAGGCCAGCCAGTGGTAGGATTTGCCGGTTCACTGAACTACGCAGAATCTTACTAACGGTTCACACCAACCAGTGTGAACTGGCATCATCCCACTTCTGCCCTTCCCTGGCCTCAAGCTCCAGGTTGTATCTAGCCTGAAACCATGTGAAGAAAAATCCCTACAGAAAAATTACAGAAAAGAAAATGGTCGCAGCCAGACCAGCTTCAGGCTTGACAACCATCCAGTCAGAGCTGAAGAAGCTTCTTGGATGAGAAGCGAAACATCCTGTTCTGTATGTAAAGTGGATGACTCCAAATCTACCATTCTGATTGG
>BLBF01000042.1:25585729-25600056 GCA_015471245.1 Laticauda colubrina | reverse complement strand
GCACAAGCCTATCAACAACTCCCAGTGGACCCAGAAACAGCAGAAGCACAGACTATAGTCACCCATAAGGGCGCATTCAAATGTCACCGGCTCCAATTTGGAGTAAGCGTGGCCCCTGGCATTTTCCAGAGTCTGATGGAACGCCTTCTAAATGGCATACAAGGAGTCGTTCCCTATTTTGACGACGTCCTAATCTCGGCCAGAGATGAAACTCAATTAAGGAACAGACTCAAAGAAGTATTAACTAAGTTTAGGGAATCTGGCCTCAAGGTAAAAAGAGAAAAGTGCTGTTTAATTAAGAATAGCGTCGAATTCCTGGGCTACTCAATAGACGGAGAGGGTATCCACCCTACAGACAAAAAAGTTAAAGCAATCAAAGACGCTCCTGAACCAAGAAATAAAACCGAACTACAAGCATTTTTAGGACTAATTAATTTTTATAATGTGTTCCTGCCAAGCAAGGCCACTATAGCAGAACCATTACACCGTCTGCTAGACAAGAAGGCAACTTGGACTTGGGGTTACAAAGAAAAAAAAGCCTTCCAAAATATTAAAAGCTTGCTAACATCAACAAACGTTCTCATCCAATTTAGCAACACACTGCCATTAAGAGTGACCTGCGACGCCTCACCATATGGAGTAGGTGCCATCCTGAGCCACCAACTACCTGATGGCAGAGAAGCACCCGTCGCATATTACTCTAGGACTCTATCCAAAACCGAGCGAAATTACAGCCAATTGGACAGGGAAGCTCTAGCAATTGTCGCTGGAGTAAAACGCTTCCACGAATACTTATATGGGCGGACTTTTCAAATCATAACGGACCACAAACCGCTAATGGGGATTTTGGCGGGAAACAAGCCAACACCTAATATACTGTCCCCAAGAATGACGAGATGGTCAGAGTTCTTAGCAGCTTATTCCTACACTCTGACACATCAGCCAGGGAAACAAATTTCCCATGCGGACGCTTTGAGCAGAGCACCCTTACCAGCAACCGACGAAGACCCGGCACCAGCGATGACAACGCTACAAATCGAGACTTGCCCCAATCTACCCATATCAGCGTATGATGTCGCCAGAGCCACCGCGAAAGACTCATTGACTGCCCGCGTTCTTAGCTGGGTAGGTAAAGGCTGGCCGGAGAATCAAAAAACTGAAAACTTTAAACCTTTCCGGTCCAGACAGACTGAACTTTCAATCCAAAAGGGGTGTTTGTTGTGGGGTGATCGGGTAGTAATCCCTGCCAAATTACAGCCCAGGGTACTTAACTTGTTACATGAAGGACACCCGGGAATGGTTAAGATGAAAAGCCTTGCCAGAAGTTATGTTTGGTGGCCGGGTATTGATAAGGACATAGAGTATTGGGTAAGCTCATGCCACAAATGCCAGGCAATTAGACCATCCCCACCAAAAGCACCCGTTAAGGACTGGGAAAACCCTCGGGGACCTTGGTCAAGAATACACATTGACTTCGCGGGTCCTACCAAGGGGCATACCTTTCTGATTGTCGTTGATGCCTATTCAAATTGGCTTGAAGTAAAAGTTATGCCATCAACGACAACAGAAACTGTAATTAAAAAGCTGGACAACCTTTTTGCCACCCATGGCATACCGGACGTTCTTGTCTCAGATAACGGGCCACAGCTAACCAGCATACCATTTGAGCAATACCTAGCCTCCCTAGGTATAAGACATGCCCTAACCGCGCCGGCTGCGAACGGCAGGGCTGAGAGAATGGTCCGGTTTACTAAAGAAGGTTTGGAACGAATGGACGCTGGAGATGTCCAACAGAAAGTAAACCGTTTGCTCACACTCCAGCACATAACGCCCAGTACTATAACCAACAAGTCCCCAGCAGAATTACTTATGGGGCGAAAGTTAAGATGTCACCTTGATAGGTTACACCCAAATTTTACCCCAGAAAAACCCCCTGACTCCTCTACACGGTTTAGACAATTCGAAATAGGCGATTTGGTATACGCTAAAAACTTCACCGGGGACCCAGTATGGCTACCAGGACAGATTACCCAAATCACAGGCCCCAAATCCTACCGATTAAAAATAGAGGATGGCAGGGAATGGAAGCGGCACATAGACCAGCTTCGATCCCGAATTATAGAGAGAACCACAGACTTACAAACATTCACCGAAAAAACCGGTGAATTGCAAACCAAGGTGGGGGGGGAAAGGCGAGAAATAAATAAAGAACTGTTTAAAACCAAACCCAATGAAACATATGAACAAAAAGAGCAAATAAAAGACTCACTGTTTGGAGAGACTTGCGTGAAAAGCCCATCGGAAGGGGCCAGCCAGGCCAGCTCGACATGCCCGGAGGAAACGGGAGGGAGCGGCAAAACCGCCAGCCTAAGAAACTCAGGTGGCGGTAAAATGGCTGACTCACCCTTCCAGACGGTTCCAGGGAGAAGAACGGACGACACAGCAGCCCCATCCGAACCGGTCGAAGTCTGCACTAAGAATGAACCGCGCAAGTCAAGTCGAGTCCGGAAAAGCCCCGCCTACCTGCGAGACTCCGTCACCACGTAGGACTGAACTAAGGGGGGAGGGGTGTTCTATATGTAAAGTGGGTGACTCCAAATCTGCAAACCTGATTGGTCAAATAAAATAAGCATTGGATTGGTTCACTAGGAACCAATCCAAAGAGCTGCTAAAAGGCGGCAAATTTAAACAACTGCCATTGGCTGCAAGCAGGCAAGCCAGCCTGTATAAAAGGCTGGCCCCGGCTTCAGCCAAGTGTTCCTATTTACTAACTAGTTGAAGAATAAAGTATTTGTTGTTGGAACCCGGTCTACCTCGTGTGTTTTCCGAACAAAACACAAAAGATATGGCTAGAAAGATATTGCAATCACTAGAATACCCTAAGCTCATGCAGATTTGTTAAGGAATAAATCTCGTCAACCAAGAAGCCTAGGATTTAAGATAAACTGTGCAATACAGAAATGTGCTTTCTGCAGGAGGAAAAAAAAGAAAACAACAACCAATCCATTTAGCTCCCTTCATTATTCATCTGTAAAAGCTTAAAAGCTTAATTTCCATTTATCGATCTATAATGACAACATATCTATTACAGTTTGATTGCAGAATCTTTATGAGGAACAATCTGCTTTGGCTTCCACCCCACCCTACTGCTTTTCCTAATTCTACTGCATTTTCTTAATAAAACTAAAACTACACAGACTGCACCTATACTAGGGGTGGGATTCAAATTTCTTAATAACTGGTTCTGTGGGTTTGGCCTAATTTGTGAGTGTGGCCTGGTGGTCATGTGACTGGCTGGGCGTGACTTATATGTAAATATTGTAAATATTTAATTATTTTTATAAAAAAAGAACAACTTTTACTCAAAAACAGGCAAAACAGGCAGGCAGATTGAGTTGCTCACAGAATCATAGATTCACTCAGAGATCTATCTTTCTGCAATCTGCTACCTGAGTCAGCGCTGAAAAATAGAAGCTTCAGTCCGAAGAAAGCTTCAGCTCTGCTTTTAGATTAGCTAGAAAGCAAGAAATCCAATTATTTCCTGCTTTCTAGCTAATCTAAATCTCCATGCACAGCTGATAGTCAGAATAGCTGATGGTTGGGAGAAAAAAAGGAAAAATAGGGACTTACTGGCAAAGGCACAAGGCAGGCAAGTTGGATGGCGTGCATGCCAGGTAAGGAGTGAGTGGGTGTGAGGGGCCAGCCAGTGGCGTGATTTCTCAATAGAATCAGTCTGACCAGGTAGAATCTCACCCCTGCCCTATACTGTATATTAATATACTGTATATAATGCATACACAGGTAGTCCTCTATTTATGACTATAATGGAGGCCTGCCTATTATGATCATTAATTGTGATGGTCATAAAGCAGATCTCTATGTGGTTAGACTTTTTTTTATGACCCTTTTTTGCAGTAGTCTTTAAGTGAATGTGGCGATTATAATGTGAATGCTATGGTCATAAATGCCATGGTCATTAAACAAACCCATTATTTGCTATGGGCTGTATTTATTATTTGTATCCCACTTCATTACTTTTACAAATAATTCAAGGTGGTGAACATATCCAACACCCCAGCCTCTTCCTATTTTCCCCACAACAACAACCCTGTGAGGTTAGTTGGGCTGAGAGAGAGAGAGTGGCACAAAGTCATCCAGCCAACTTTCATGCCTAAGGTGGGACTAAAACTCACTTTTTCCTGGTGATTGGCCCAAAGTCACCCAGCTGGCCTTCATGACTAAGGCGGGTCTAGAACATTTTCAATAACCGGCCCTTTGGTCCAGTTTTCAGCAAAAACATGCCCATAGCTAACCACTGGTTCACTTAATGACCATGGCATTTACTTAATGACCATTGCAAAAAGGTCATAAAAATGGGTCCGTCATGTGACTGACCTGTTTTACAACCATCACAACTTACAACTATGATGGGCAGACTACACATGGTCACAAGTCAGGAACTACATGTAATCTACTTTATTAAAATCAAAAATCACATGCATTTTTTTCATTTTTATGCAAAAAATTCAAAAGAAGCTTCCAGTCACCAATAAATGTAGACAATGTTTTCTCTTGAATCCAAGAAGTCAACTTATTCTTTTTTCTGCAAAATCTAACCACTTCACTAATCTTTCCTCCATAGCAGGTTAGTATCAAATCTTTCCAACTCTCTGCATATATATTGAAATAACCATCCATAGCTTTTTTTTTCTTAGTGGCTCAGTTACGAAGACGCTGAGCTTGTCGATCAGAAAGATCAGTTCAGTGGTTCGAATCCCTAGCACCCATGTAATGGAGTGAGCTCCCGTTATTCATCCCAGCTTCTGCCAACCTAGCAGTTCAAAAGCATAGAAAAAATGCAAGTAGAAAAATAGGGACCCCTTTGGTGGGAAGGTAACAGTGTTCTGTGTGCCTTCAGCATTTAGTCATGCCGGCTACATGACCACCGAGACGTCTTCGGACAGCGCTGGCTCTTCAGCTTTGTAACGGAGATGAGAACCGCCCCCCGAGAGCCAGAAACGAGCACGTATGTGCGAGGGGAACCTTTACCTTTACCTTACCTTTTTCCTAAGTGTTTAGATATTAATCCTAATAGGAAAAGCTCTATCTTCAATTGAATACATGTAGTCCTTGACTTTTGATCACAACTGAGCCTGATATTTCTGTTGCTAAGTAAGACAGTTGTTAAATCAATTTTGCTCCATTTTATGACATATCTTGCTCCAGTTGTTAAGTGAATCACTGCAGTTATTAAGTTAGTTATATGGTTGTTAAGGAAATCTGGCTTCTCCGTTGAATGTTCGCCAGAAGGTTGTAAAAAGTGATTGTGTGATTCCAGGACATTACAATTTTCATAACAGAATAGACTAGACTAGAATACAGTATCTTTATTGTTATTGCATTCCACGAATACAATGAAATTTGAAAGCTACTCCAGCATAGTGCCCCAAACGCCACATCACAATCACGCTACAGAGTATTTAAAAATTAAGATAATTAAAATAATAATAATTTAGAACCTAGTCTAAAACCTATCTAAAACATTTCTATCTATATCTATCTATCTATCTATCTATCTATCTATCTATAATACTGTTACCAAGCATTCTAATTTTGATTACTTGTCCACGAGATTCTGCAGTAGCCATAAGTATGAAAAAAAGGCATAAGTCACTTTTTTCAGTCACTAAACAAATGGTTATAACTCAAGGACTGTCTGTACTGTTCTTTAAATTCCTCTATATCCACATCCATCTTGACTCTTTTGATCTCTCCATGCAGGCACCCCTAGAGAAAAAGAAACAAGACCAACTGAAGTCATTTCACTAGATTTTTTTAACTGCTCAGAGACGATGATGATGACAATAATAGCAGGATGATGTTTTGCATAATATCTAACCTTGAGTGAAGGATCTTCAATTCTATGCCCACAGGAATTCTTGCAGTAAAAATAGATGTGTTAAGAACAACGCTTTGCTTTTCCTCAGTGAAATGTCCAGATTGTAGATTGTACAAAAATTGGATTGTTTGAGGAATTTATTATTGTCATTATTCAAATATATTGGCCACCCAGCTCCACAGACTCTTGCTGATCTGAGCAGGGGGTTGGATGAGAAGACCTCCAAGGTCCCTTCCAACTCTGTTATTCTTGTTCTGTATGCAAATTGGGTTACTCCAAAACATGCAAATCTGATTGGTCAACTAAAGTAAGCATTGGATTGGTTCACTAAGAACCAAACCAAATAAAGTAAAAAAGGCGGCAAATTCGATCAGCTGCCATTGGTTACAAGCCGGCAGGCTAGCCTGTATAAAAGGCTGCCGCTAAGTTGGCCAACCGTTCGGTTTTTACTGACTCCTTTGAATAAAGACTTTTATTTGTTGGAACCCGGTCTACCTCGTGTTTTTCCGAACAAAACACTGGCGACGAAGGTGGGATCGTCCTGAACATGAAAAACTGCACGCGGTGATAAGAAACCCAGATGACAACAAAGATGCCTGGAAACAACGCACCGCCCGCACCCTTCAACCCCAACGAAGAGGATTGGGATTCCTATGCAGAGCGCTTCCAAATGTATCTGGAAAGCAATGAAATGGAAGGAATTTCAGAGCAACGTAAGAGAGATGTGTTCCTAACACACTGTGGGCCAACGGTTTTCAAGATGGCAAAGGCTTAGCAAAGCCCCAAGATGTCAAACAACTAACATGGCCAGAATTGCAACGAATTCTCAAAGCACACTACGCTCCGATGGTGTCAAATTTAATAAAGCGACACAAATTCTACAGGAGAGACCAGAGAGAGGGAGAGACCGTCGCCGATTTCGTTGCTGCACTTCGACAAATAGTTGGTGAGTGTGAATTCTCAAACCTCGACGAGGCAATGAGGGATCGAGTGGTGTTGGGGTTGAGAGACTCGACCACACAGAGTAAATTACTCAACAAACCCAACATCAGTGTAGCCGAAGCTATCAAGGAAGCCACAGCCGCCGAAGCCGCGAAAAAATTGGCTGTCACTATGAAGAAAATGAACACACATAGTGATGAAACAAACCCAACCAAAGACAAAAAACAATCTACCACCACCACGCATTACGAAGAGTATGGCGAAACACCTGACAATAGCGAAGAAGACGGCGAGGTCCACCGCCTATACACTAACAGAAAAGAGCGCGAAAGAAGAAATTGGCGGGAATGCGCTGGCTGCGGAGGAAACCATCCCCGAGCCGAATGCAGATTTCTCGATGCCATCTGCAGGGTCTGCAAGAAACGAGGGCATATCGAAAAAATCTGCAGAAACAAAAAATACTACAGCCCAACGAGACGCAGAAATTCCCCAACACGAGCTGAGCCTAAACGAGCTGAAAGAAAGTGGCAACAAGAGAAGTGAGCCAATACACACCAAACTGTCATTATAAAGAGCGCCCAGACGGAAAGTGGGAAGAAAGTTAAAGTTGTTGTAGAAATCGAAGGGAAGCCCTGCAAGATGGAAGTAGACTCGGGGTCCTTTCTCTCTATGGTATCGTGGGACACAATAAAACAGCTAGTCCCAGATATCAAAACCAAAGAACTAAAGAAGCAGCACCTAACTCTCAAGGACTACCAGGGAAACCAAATCCCTGTAGTCGGCATGGGACATTTCTGAGTTACCTACAAAGAACACGTCAAAGTGCTACCGCTGACCACAGTCGACAGAGACAAACCAAGTCTCCTGGGCATCGAATGGTTCGCACCATTGGGCATCGGGATGACCGGGATCGATCGAGTGACTGCAACCGGCTGGGAAGAAGACCTCATCCGGGAATTCCAGGACGTTTTTGATGGCTCACTTGGCAAGTATCGGGGAAATCCCATTTCTTTCAGTTTAACCCCCCAAATAGTCCCACGAAGAATAAAAGCCAGACGAGTTCCTTTTGCACTAAAGGCAAAAATAGAGGAACAGCTAGACAAATTAATAGCCCAAGGGGTATTAGAACCTGTGGACCATGCCAAGTGGGAAACGCCTATTGTCACACCCATTAAACCTGACGGGTCCGTTAGAATCTGTGGTGACTATAAGGCTACCCTGAACCACGCATTACAACCAAGCGCATACCCGGTGCCAGTAGTCCAGCATTTGCTTCACTCCCTGGGAAAAGGGAAGGTTTTTGCTAAACTCGACCTAGCACAAGCCTACCAACAACTCCCAGTGGACCCAGAAACTGCGGAAGCACAGACTATACTTACCCATGAGGGCGCATTCAAATGTCACCGACTGCAATTTGGAGTAAGTGTAGCCCCAGGCGTTTTCCAGAGTCTAATGGAACGCCTCCTAAATGGCATACAAGGAGTCGTACCATACTTTGACGACGTCCTGATCTCAGCCAAAGATGAAACCCAATTAAAAAAAAGACTCAAAGAAGTACTAACTAAATTTAGAGAATCTGGCCTTAAGGTGAAAAGAGAAAAGTGTTGCCTAGTTAAGAATAGCGTCGAATTCCTGGGCTATTTAATAGATGGAGAGGGTATCCACCCTACAGACAAGAAAATTAAAGCTATCAATGAAGCACCAGAACCAAGAAACAAAGCCGAACTACAAGCATTTCTTGGACTGATAAATTTTTATAATGTATTCCTACTGAATAAAGCCACAATAGCAGAACCATTGCACCGTCTATTGGACAAGAAAGCAATTTGGACTTGGGGTTACAGAGAGAAGAATTCCTTCCAGAAAATTAAAAAATTGCTAACATCAACAAACGTTCTCATTCAATTTTGCGACACACTGCCATTGAGGGTGACCTGCGACGCTTCGCCATTTGGAGTCGGTGCCATCCTGAGCCACCAACTGCCTGATGGCAGAGAGGCACCCGTCGCCTACTACTCAAGAACCTTGTCTAAAACCAAGAGGAATTACAGCCAACTCGACAGAGAAGGTCTAGCAATTGTTGCTGGAGTGAAACGCTTCCACGAGTACCTCTACGGGCAGACTTTTCAAATTATAACAAACCACTAATGGGAATTTTGGCGGGAAACAAGCCAACACCAAATATCCTTTCTCCAAGAATGACTAGATGGTCAGAGTTCCTAGCAGCCTATTCCTACACTCTGACACATCGACCAGGGAAACAAATTTCCCATGCGGACGCTTTGAGCAGAGCACCCTGACCAGAAACCGAGGAAGACCCGGCACCAGCGATGACAGCATTACAAATAGAGACTTGCCCCGATCTACCCATATCTGCTTATGATGTCGCCAGAGCCACCGCGAAAGACTCAGTGACTTCCCGCATCCTCAGCTGGGTAGGTAAAGGCTGGCCGGAAAATCAAAAAACTGAAAACTTTAAACCTTTCCGGACCAGACAGACTGAACTTTCGATTCAAAAAGGGTGTTTATTGTGGGGTGATCGGGTAGTCATTCCTAACAAACTACAACCCAGGGTACTTGGGATGTTACATGAAGGGCACCTGGGAATTGTGAAAATGAAAAGCCTTGCAAGAAGTTATGTTTGGTGGCCGGGTATTGATAAGGACATAGAATATTGGGTAAGCTCGTGCAACAAGTGCCAGGGAATTAGACCGTCCCCGCCTAAAGCACCCATTAGAGACTGGGAAACCCCGCGAGGCCCTTGGTCAAGAATCCACATCGATTTCGCGGGTCCTACCAAGGGGCATACATTCCTGATTGTCGTTGATGCCTATTCTAATTGGCTAGAAGTAAAAATCATGCCATCAACGACAACAGAAACTGTAATCAAACAACTAGACAAACTTTTTGCCACCCATGGTCTACTGGACGTCCTCGTATCAGATAATGGGCCACAGATAACCAGCCTACAATTCGAACAATACCTAGCCTCCCTAGGTATCAGACATGCCCTAACCACGCCGGCTCACCCGGCCGCAAACGGCAGGGCGGAGCGAATGGTCCGGTTTACCAAAGAGGGATTAGAAAGAATGGACACCGGTGATGTCCAACAGAAAATAAACCGATTGCTCACTCTCCAACACATAACGCCCAGTACCACAACCAACAAGTCCCCAGCAGAATTGCTCATGGGGAGGAAATTAAGATCACACCTTGACAGGTTGCACCCAAATTTTACGCCAGAAAACCCCCCCGACTCCTCCACACGATTTAGGAAATTTGAAGTAGGCGAGTTGGTTTACGCTAAAAACTTCACCGGGGACCCTGTTTGGCTACCAGGACAAATAACGCAAATAACAGGCTCCAAATCCTACCGGTTAACAATTGACGACGGCAGGGAATGGAAGCGGCACATAGACCAGCTCCGTTCCCGAAACATAGAACAAAATACAGACATACACCGATACATGGAAAAAACCGGTGATGGACAAACCAAAGGGGGGGGGAATGCGAGAAACAAATAAAGAACCGATACAAACAAAACCCAAAGAGACTAACAAACAAAAAGAGCAAATAAAAGACTCACTGTTTGGAGAGACTTGCGTGAAAAGCCCATCGGAAGGGGCCAGCCAGGCCAGCTCGACATGCCCGGAGGAAACGGGAGGGAGCGGCAAAACCGCCAGCCTAAGAAACTCAGGTGGCGGTAAAATGGCTGACTCACCCTTCCAGACGGTTCCAGGGAGAAGAACGGACGACACAGCAGCCCCATCCGAACCGGTCGAAGTCTGCACTAAGAATGAACCGCGCAAGTCAAGTCGAGTCCGGAAAAGCCCCGCCTACCTGCGAGACTCCGTCACCACGTAGGACTGAACTAAGGGGGGAGGGGTGTTCTGTATGCAAATTGGGTTACTCCAAAACATGCAAATCTGATTGGTCAACTAAAGTAAGCATTGGATTGGTTCACTAAGAACCAATCCAAATAAAGTAAAAAAGGCGGCAAATTCGATCAGCTGCCATTGGTTACAAGCTGGCAGGCTAGCCTGTATAAAAGGCTGCTGCTAAGTCGGCCAACCGTTCGGTTTTTACTGACTCCTTTGAATAAAGACTTTTATTTGTTGGAACCTGGTCTACCTCGTGTTTTTCCGAACAAAACAATTCTGTTCTGTTCTGTTCTGTCAGAAAGAGAATGGATGATTACCTGAACCTGTAGCAGGGGTGGGATGCTACCGGTTCAGCCCAGTTCTGCAGAACCGGTATCTGCGAAGAGCAGCTGACACTGATCCAGTTTGGTGTTTGGCCCACCCACCTGCCTGGGCTCTAGGTTGTCCTTTATTCCCTGCTTTTCCCTCCTCAGCTGCTTTGCGCGGCATAGCTGAGGTTGAAAAAGCAGGAAACAAGAGGATTTTCAACCCCTGTGCAGCACTTGTCAGCTGTCCAGGCAGCACAGCTGATTTCTTGCAAACGCTGCCCGCACACACAACCTGGAGAACTGGCAAATCGCTCCACTGGCTGGCCCCTCTCCTCCCTACCCACTCACCTGATATGCGAGCCATCCAACTTGCCTGGTTTGGTAAGTTGCTATTTTTTCCTTTTTTTCTGACCATCATCTGTTCTGCTCTGCCAGGAGATTTAGATTAGTTAGAAAGCAGAGCCGAACCTTCCTTAGGACTGAAACTTCTACTTTCCAGTGCAGATTCAGTTAGCCGATTGGAGATAGATAGATCTCTAAGTGAATCTGGGATTCTGTGAACAACTCAATCTGCCTGCCTGCTTTGCCTGCTTTTAGGTAAAATTTGCTCTTTTTTTTAAGTAAAAAATTCAATATTTACATACAAGGTGTGTTGTGAGTTAATTTTGTGAGTTTGCTTGCAAGCAAATTTTATGTGACAGACTCAGTTAGCCGATTAGAGAGAGAGAGATCTTTAAGTGAATTTGTGATTCTGTGAGCAACTCGATCTGCCTGCCTGCTTTGCCTGATTTCGGGTAAAAGTTGCTCTTTTTCTATTAAAAAAATCAATATTTACATCAATATTTATAATATTTATATACAAGCCATGCCCACCCAGTCATATGATCACCAAGCCACAAACACAAATTAGGCCACACCCACAGATCCGGTTGTTAAGAAATTTGAATCCCACCCCTGACCTGTCGTATGCCCAAAATTCAATCTACATATGAAAAAATTATACCAGTGTTTCTCCACCTCAGCAATTTTAAGATGGGTGGACTTCAACTCCCAAAATTCTCTAGCCAGCCACCCTAGCTGGGGAATTCTGGGAGTGGAAGTCCACCCATCTTAAAGTTGCTGAGGTAGAGAAATACAGCATTATACCTTCCATTTTGTGACTGTCGGCCCACATTCATACGATCAATTGACTTATCAATTGACTTATTGACATTAATTAATATTGTAGCCCAGCAAACCAGAACTTTAACCCTGGACACTAAATTTTGCAACAAGGAGGTTTTTACTCTTTATTATAAACAAGTCTTGCTCCCCAAGGAAAGCTGGGTTGTTACTTCTATTTAAGAGATAAGAAATATTTCCAAATATACTTCTATAGCATGTCAGAACTTACATGCAATTTGTTAGGGACGAGTAACAAGTGGATAATAAGACCATGCTGCAGGTGCTCCCCCACCATGTTTTGATTTTAAAAATCCATTGGGAAGCTTAAACAATGAATAAAAACAGCACCAAACAGTCTCCATATGCAATCACACCGAGCAGAGAATAATAGAGATTTTGCCCAAATTTAGGGATAATCTCGTCACAAGAGTGAAAGCAGCACAGAGAATGAGGACAAAAAGTTCTCTGAGATTTATTCAGCTCAATTCCTTGTTCTCACTTTCTTGTGTTTTTATTTTTTAAATTCTTCCTTCTTCCCCAGGTGGTTTTGAAGCATCTGCAGGGTAAATTGGAACAGGAGGCTAAGGTGATGGTGTCTTCAGGACAAATGGAGGTTTTAGATCAGCTAAAAGGTGAGTGGGAGGTTTATATCCTGAAGACTATTTTCAAGTCAGAAGTTACGATGAAAATTGCATTTCACATGGACAGACTTCACCATAGTTCCAACTGGGAAACTGGGAGCCTCCGAGAAAAGGGGTGTCACATTCAAGGCCCGGGGGCCAGATCTGGCCCATGGGGTGTTTCAATCTGGCCCTAGTGCCACCCTGGAAACAGGGCCTGCGGTGCTTCCGCCAGCAAAAACAGAGCTCCGTTTTCGCTGACAGAGGTTTGTAGGAAGCTGTTGCAGCCGAAAACAGAGCTCGGGAGCACTACTAGAGCGCTCAGGCCACCACAAGCACCGCCAACACGAATGACATTGAACTGGCCATGCCCACCTGGCCCAGCAAGGTCAAACACAATCCTGAAGTGGCCCTCATTCAGGGGTGAGATTCTACTGGTTTTGACTGGTTCTATAGAACCGGTGGTTATGATTCTGTGCAGTTCAAAGGACCGGCAAATTGTGCCCCTGGGTGGCCCCGCCCGTCTCCACCCCTCCCCTCCCCTCCCTGCCCAGTCAGTCCTTATCGCACATGCCCAACATTGCTGATTGTGTTGTCCCCTGCCCAGTCATTCTCTAAGGTATTTCTTTTTTTTCCTCCTCCCGATGATCAGCTGTGCCGGGATCCCCCTCGCTGTCTTACTGCTTCACCCGGGAGGCTTCCCTAAGGCCCAGGAGGCAAGAAGGGGCGTGTGGGGGTGGGAGCTGCACCCCCCTGCACCCTGTTTTTTGCCTTACTGGGTCCCAGGGAAGCTTCCTGGGAACACCCCCCCCCCCCTCCAGGAGGCTTCCCTGAGGCCCAGGAAAAAACCAAAGGGATGCTGCAAAAAAAGAGAAGCCATGCCCACTCATGGCCACACCCACCTAGCCATGCCCACAGGACCAGTTGTTAAAAAATTTGAATCCCACCTCATTGAAATCCAGTTTGACACCTCTGTCCCAGACCAAGCTAAATCCAAACACATGAAAGCGTTGTTTCTCAACCTTGGTAACTTTAAGATGTGTGGAACATCAGGCTGGCTGGGGAATTCTGAGAGCTACTCCACACATCTTAAAGTTGCCACGGTTGAGAAACAAATGCACGAGAGAATTTCTGGAGGTCTGACACGCAGATAAACCAGCCAACAACAGGCACATAATGATAAACAACATCTACATGCCATTCAAAAGAGACAATCAAAAAGCAAAATAATCACAATATTCCTGCCCTTCTTCAGCCCTGCAGATGGACATCACCAGTTTGTACAACCTGAAATTCCACCCTCCGGCCCTGCTTCCTGAGCCGGTCTGCCAGGATCACAGTCCAGAGCAAAGCCTGTCCCATTCAGCCCCTCTCCAAAGGAAGGAAAGCATGGGAGATCTGGGTCGGGCCACCATCCGTCTCTTGGAGGAGCTGGACAGGGAGAGGTGAAGTTGTTGGAACAGAGATTCTTCTTCTTCTTCTTCTTCTTCTTCTTCTTCTTCTTCTTCTTCTT
>BLBF01000042.1:25563784-25579870 GCA_015471245.1 Laticauda colubrina | reverse complement strand
AGCAGCCGTCCCTTCACACGGAGCCAAGCTGCACTAAAAGCCTCCAACACAAGAACAGAGTGTTGCCAGCCAATCAAAGCCACAAAACAGACAGAAGAAGCCAGGAACACCAATCAATCAAACTCCAAGTCCAATGAACACAGGTCTAGGCTCCCAGCCAATCAGAATGGACCAGCCTCAAATTTAAAACCAGGAGCTGTAAGACCCATATCCATACAGAAGCCTGAGGATGGCAGATGAGATTCTGCTGAAACGTTGCTACAACTCTAACAGAACTACAATGACGTGGGATAATACCCGAAGAAAGCTAAACAGCACACAGGTAAGTACCCGCGAAAACCTAAGAAAACATATATATATATATATATATATATATATATAAAATCTGTCATCTCTCTCTTGCTATCTAACTTGTTATCTATCCATTATCCATCATCCATCCCTGTTTATCTATCATTATCTATCTATCTATCTATCTATTTATATATCACCTGTCATCTATCTGTCATTTCTTGCTATCTAATCTGTCATCTATCCATCATCCATCTCTCTCTCCCCTCTCATTTATTTATCTATCTCAGGATAAAATTATGATGATTTTACTTCCATAAACCACATTTTGCCCTGGCACATCCTACAAACTCTGATGCTGCGATGTTAAGCCATACTTTATGACTTAGCATGTGTACAGCGAATCGTTTGGATTTCTTGAAAAAAAGCCACGATCAGACAAGGTCAAAGCTAAATACATTGCATGAATCAGATCAGTGATGGAAAATCTTTTGGGCTCAGTGTATCGAAAGTTTGGGAATCACCTGACTTGATTCTGCTAGCAATTTCACACTGTTCACCACCAATTGAAGGGAAAGAATTCTATACAGATTCAGTTAGTTTTTAAAATATACAGTCTAATCCAATGGTGGGTTTCAACATTTTTTTAACACCAGCTCTGTGGGCATGGCTTGGTGAGTGCCTTTTGCATGCAACACATGCTTTGCGCACTTTGCACCAAACGCTCACTTTGCATGCGCGCACAGAGGGTTTGCCACTAACCTCCTACAATCCTGCACTCTCTCTGTGTCAACAGCCAATGCACGGCAATCTGCTATGCCGTGCAAAGCAGCTAAGGTTGAAAAGCAGGAAATAAAGGTCAATACAGAGCAAGAGCAAGAGCAAGTGGGAGGGTCCAGCAGCTGATCGTTGGAGCAAACCGTTTCGCTCACAGATGATTGTCAGAGCTACCGGATCAGGTGAACCGGGGAGAACCAGTGGAATACCACCACTGGTCCACTCATATGTGGTGCTATATATGATATTAAGCAGGGGTCTTCAAACTTGGTAGCTTTAAGACTTGTGGACTTCAACTCCCAGACATTCTCCTCTATTCATGTTAGTTCAGGAATTCTGGGAGTTGAAGTCCACAAGTCTTAAACTTGCCAAGTTTGAAGACCCTTGATAGAAAGAAACATCAATTGTCCAGAGGCTGTGTGCCTTCACAGTCTCCTGCAGCCTTCACAGTCTCTGAAAACCATGCTTTTGAAAATAGTTCTTGCCAGCTGTTGGTGATCGCTGGCATGTCACCCCAAATGTGATTTGTCACCTCTGACATGTTTGTCAGAGGTTCAACACCACTGAATTAGGTGGACAGAGGTGATTGTGGTTAGATCACTCATTGGCTATTCAGTGTCCCTTCTGGAGCCTGCACAGAACAACACAGGTAACAGATAACAGATAATCAGAGTTGGAAATGACCTTATAGGTCATCTAGTCCAACCCCCACCACCACCCAAGTGGGAGACGCTACACCATTTCTGACAGATGGCAGCCCAGTCTCTTCTTGAAAGTCTCAAGTGATGGCGCTCCCACAACTTCCGAGAGCAACTTCTGTTCCATTGCTTAATTGTTCTCACTGTCAGAAAGTTTCTCCTTATTTTCAGGTTAAATCTCTCCTTCTTCAGTTTCCATCCATTATTCCTTGTCTGGCCTCCGGGTGTCTTGGAGAATATCTTGCCCCTTCCTCTCTGTGGCAGCCCCTCAAATATTGGAAGACCTCTATCATGTCTCCCCTGGTCCTTCTCTTCCCTAGACCAGCCATGACCAGTTCCTGCAACCGTTCTTCATATGCTTTTGTCTCCAGTCCCCTAATCACCCTGGTTGCTCTTCTCTGCACTTTTTCTAGAGTCTCAACATCTTTTTTATAGTATGGTGACCAAAACTGGATGCAGGACTCTAGGTGTGGTCTTATAAGGCTTTATAGAGTGGTATTAGTATCTCACTTTATCTTGATTGTATCCCTCTGTTAATGCAATTTAGGATTGCATTAGGTAGTTCTTGACTTACAACCATTTGTTTAATGACTGTTCAACATTACTACAGTGGGAAAAATATCTTATGACAGTTTTTCACACTTATGACTGTTGCAGCATTCCCAAGGTCTTGTAATCAAAATTTGGGCACTTGCCAACTGTCTCATATTTATGACAGTTGCATTATCCTGGGGTCGTGCGTCACCATTTGCGGCCTTCCCAGATGGCAAATCGATGGAGGAAACCAGATTTGCTCAATGACCGCATGATTCACTTAACAACTGCAGTAATTCGCTGAACTGTGACAAAAAAGCAACTCACTCAATGACTGCCTCGCTTGGCAATGGAAATGTTGGGCACAATTGAGGTCGTAAGTCGAGAACTACCTGTCCTTTACAAAGGGTGTCCCCAATATGTTGGGTCAGTCGGGGAGGGGAGGCTGGCAAAGAGATCCTAAACAAAAGGAATTAAGGGCCAGGGTGTAGCCTTGCATGAGAATGGAGTCAAATAATGAGAGGGCAATTCTGGATTTGTTCCCTCCCTCCTCCCTTTGGCCCAGAGGCAATGGAGAGTGTGGGCTTTGTGTGCATTTCCTATACAGTGACAAAGAGGCAGTTGCCATGGAGATGAAAAATAGGCCAGCCAAAGGATGGAGAGCAGTTGGTGGCCATGCCAGGGTTGGGCAGCTAGGATCTGAGGCTGCTGGGGTGGGAGAGCCAAACGGCTAGAGAATGATCTGGCTCACATCCAAAATTGGCCTGCATCTGCTGTGAGGTTTGTATGAAGAAGGGGAGGGGGGGATGATTGAATTGGAATGGGATAGAACGCCCTGCAAATAATAATATAAAGAAGGTCAGAAAATACAAAAGCCTGCAAATAGAAGCAGAACGACCTTGGCAAAGGAAAGCAAAGTTAGTACCAATAGCAACAGGCCCCTTGAGTGCAACTTAGTGGTGGGATTCAAACATTTTTACTACTGGTTCTGTGGCGTGGCTTGGCAGGTGTGGCATGGGAAGCGTGGCAAGGGAAGGATACTGCAAAATCCTCATTCCCTCCCTGCCCCACTAACCTGCTTTCCAGCTCCGTTCTCCTGTGCAGGGCAACAAAAGCAGACATACTGTATTCGGGAGGCAGAGAATAGATGGGGGTGGGGCCAGTCACTCTGGTGCAATCTCATAACATCTGGAGCACCACTTGAACACCATTGGCATTGACAAATTCACTGTCAGTCAACTGCAAAAGGAAGCTTTGCTTGGAACAGCTGACATTCTGCAATAATACCTTTAACACCATAAGCTATCAACATCTGCCTATCTCTGATCCTTTGGAAGGACTCAGTGGGGGAATAAAAGTGTCAAATCCAGTCCAAACATCTGGCTGACCGAAGCATCTAAGGTGCTATTTAATAGTTCTTAGTTGGGCCTTGAATAATTCAGTTTCTACCATTTTTGTGAGCCTAACTGTCAAATAGAATAGAATAGAAGAGAATTCTTTATTCTGTTGGACACACAGTGTTGTTGGACACACAAGGAATTTGTCTTGGGGCAAATTTTCCCAGTGTACATCAAAGAAAAGATACATTCATCAAGAGTCGAGAATCATAAGGTATGACACTTAATAATAGTCATAAGGTACAATAAGCAATCAAATCATACTAGGAAACAGTCGATATAAATCATAAGGATACAAGCGACAAAGTTACAGTCATACAGTCACAGATGGGTAATAAGGAGATGGGTAATAAGGAGTGATGAGAAAATTAATAGTAATAGTACTGCAGACTTTGTAAATAGTTGGACAGTGTTGAGGGAATTATCTGTTTAGCAGAGTGATGGTGTTTGGGAAAAAATGTTTTGGTGTTTAGTTGTTCTGGTGTGCAGTGCTCTATAGCGTCGTTTTGAGGTCTGCATATCCACCAAAATGGGTTCCACAGATGCTGGCAGGCAGACTCCAGTGGGATGCAAGGAGGCAATTTTTATTAAACGCTTCTCTGTGTTTCCCAATTCTTACCTTCCAGCCTTCTGTAAAACTTCCAAGCAGCGAAGGGGATGGAAGGCTCGACATCGCAACCCATTCAGACGAAGCGAAGGGTCAGCTGGGTAGCAGTAAGGTACAGTACTATGTTTTTGCAATCAAAAAAGACAAGATGGTTTTTATGGGCATATGCATAACCATGACCTGCAGACAGCCTTCTGTTGTTTTAAAGGCATATAAGTGATTGGAATAACGGAATAACAGAATTGGAAGGGACCTTGGAGGTCTTCTAGTCTAACCCCCTGCTTAGGCAGGAAGCCTTATACCATTTCAAACAAATGGTATAGTCTAATCCCTTAAAAGCTTTCAGTGATGAAGCACCTAAAAATTCTGAAGGCAAGTTGTTCCACTGGTTAATTGTTCTCACTGTCAGTAAATTTCTCCTTTAATTTCAAATGCAGTACAGCCTCCATGCAAACTACTATTGATTGATTTATTGCTTTTGTCTAATTTCTTTAATGTAATCACCCATCCCACTTGTGATGACTATAGGAGACCAATAGAGGAGTTGAATGCAACACAATCCCAGCGTAAATAAACATGCATATGTAATGTACGTGTGAGGACTAAAATCACTCAATTTACAGCCCATAGTTTGGAAATGAATCAACCAAAAATCAATTAACTTTATGGCCTAAATGTACGGGGGAACAACCATGTCTTTAATGCCTTAGATAGGTTATTGTGGTCAGGATTATCTGGATCTCCATGGGGATGTGGTTCCACAGGGTAAGCTGGGTGTTGTTTCGCTACTGGAATTTAACCCAATCCTACCTACTGTCATGCCCTTGGTAGAGTTGAACTCTGAGGGAGAGGAGGAACAGCTGACAGGGACTGAAGGTGTGAAGGAGGCTGTGGAGGAGGCTGGGGAAGGGCTGAGGCCAGCTGGGCAATCAGAGGAAGAACCAGGCCCATCCCCTCTTCATCCTAGGGCATGCAGGGCAACAGAGAAGGCAACAACTTGGCTTACAAGAGAGGAAGCGGCCATGATCCCCCTCATTAATTACAGCTGGGAAGACTATTATATAAGAGAGATGGTTAAAACACAGTGTTGCCAGAAGCAAAGTGTGTTTTATTTTGGGCTGAAGTTATCTTGGTTGGCATCCTTCCAACAGACTGTGCCTTGTTATCTCCTTGAATTTGGTAATTACTTATCTGGAAATTTCTTCATTAGAGTTTGTTTGGTTTTTTATTTCACTTCTATCTGCTCATTAAGTTCAGACTGTATTGTTTTGTTTTGAAGACTATTTTTGAATAAGTTTTATCTCCAACTGAGAATTACTGAACAGTGAGGCCAAGTTGGAGGCATTAAAGCACATGTATGTATGTTTTGGATTTTGTTACATTTGTGTTGCACTCCAGGTCATCACACCTACTTTTGCTCTACAGATAGTCCTGGATGTACGACTGGTCACTTCATAACCATTCAAAGCTACCCTGGACCTCCCGAAAGCTATTTGAAGTTCTGACAGCTGCCCTCTTCCATGGTCACATGATCACTTTTTGGCACTCAGCAACTGGCCCCTTAACAGCTGTTTGCCACATTCTGCAGTCATATGACCAATATATTTACTCTGGGGTGTTTTGTTTTGTTTTTTTGGCTGGAAATTAGCATTTACTTCATTTCTAGCAAAAAAAAAAACCTCTCCCATTGCAGACAATGGATTCACTTAATGACTGGGCATTCACTCTACAACTGCCACATTCACTTAATGGCCACAGGAAAAAAGATCATAAAATCAGGCACAGCCATATTATGATTTGCTTAATGACCACTATACCTTACAACTGTAATACGTTGAGGACTATTTGAGATGGTTAAAGCATCCAGGCTGGGAATTGGGTGACTCTGAATTCTAGTTTTGTCTTAGGCACTGTTGGCAGAAATATCCTTCAGTTCCAAGTGGGGAAAAAGATACTGGAAACATGGAGGCTGTTTGGAAAGATGGTTTAATGGTGGATAGGACCACATGTCTTGGAGCTCTTGCACAAAGAAAAGGGGAAGGATATTGAGAGTACCTGGGTTTTATACCCTCTCTGGCTTTGAACTTCCTGGGTTAGTGTATCCTGATTGGTTGCTCTCAGAGGTCATAGCTAGCTTTGTAGTTTGTCTGTGTGCAAGTTTGGTTGAAACTTGGTGGTTGGTGCAGTGAATGATCTGCTGGAAGGAAGTAGATCTTTGTTATGTAGAATAGACTGACCCGTGCCTTAATGGCCCATTAACAAAGGTGGGGGTGGGGGCTGAGTTTCTGCCTCTCTGGGTTTCTATTTCTGTTTTAGGGAAAATATTCTGCATTTTTAGTATAATCCTGAAATTTTTCATTTTTCCAGGAGAGGGGTGGGTTTTAACTTTCACCAGCACAAAGGCAGCTGGGTGATCTTCTGCCAGCCACTTTCTCTCAGCCCTAGAAAGAAGTGGCAATGGCAAGTCACTTCTAAAAATTGGCCAAGAAAAAACTTCAGGGACTTATCCAGGCAGTCATCAGGAATCAACAATGACTTGAAGGCAACCCCAACCCAAGCAAGAAAACAAAACAGGGTTTGTCTGCAAGGAAAGAGTCAAAACAAAAGTCAAAATAATGGCCACATCCATACAATCAAAGTTTTGCCTGTTTTATTATTATTTTTTACATGATGCAAATCATAGTTTCAAATCTCAGGTGCTGGCCTTCTAGTGATCGCCATCTAGTGGCAGCATCAAAATGTGCAGCTCCCAATCTTCTCAGGTTTGGTTTGTTCCAAAAAGGCATTTTTTTGTATGTAGTCCTCGACCTATGACCACAACTGAGCCCAAAATTTACATTGTTAAGTGAACGTTGCACCATTTAATGAACTTTCTTGTCACTGTTGTTAAGTGAATCATTGCAGTTGTTAAATTGGTAACAGTTTTTAAGTGAACCTGGCTTTCCCATGGACTTTGCTTGTCAGAAGGCCGCAAGAGGTGAACGCATGACCCCCTCAAGCTGTTGCAACAGTCATAAACATGAGTAGGGTTGCTGAACGTCCAAATGTTGATCACGTGACCATGGGGTGCTGCCAATATTGCAAGGGTGGAAAAATGGTTATAAATAACTTTTTTCAGTGTCATTGTAATCAGTGGTGGGATTCAAACAATTTTACTACCAATTCTGTGGGTGTGGCTTGATGGGTGTGGCATGGCTTGGTGGGCATGGGCGTGGCAAGGGAAGGATACTGCAAAATCACCATTCCATCATCACTCCAAGGGAAGGATACTGTTAAATCTCCATTCCTTCCCCACTCCTGGGGGAAGGTTACTGCAAAATCCCCATTCCCTCCCCACCCCACTAACCTGCTTTCCAGCTCTGTTCTCCTGTGCAGGGCAACCAAAGAAGACCCAGCCAATCACCTGAGACTCAGGAGGTGGAGAATAGATGGGGGCAGGGCTAGTCAGAGGTGGGATTTGCCAGTTCTCCCAACTACTCAAAATGTCCGCTACCGGTACTCCAGAACTGCTCAGAACCTGCTGAATACCACCTCTGATTGTAACTTCAAATAGTCACTAAATGGACTGTTGTGTATAAAGGACTATTGTGAAATAAAATATAGAAAAACAATATAGAATGAAATGAAATACAGCAGTTTAGTGACTGTTCACAGTTAACAACAGCATTGAAAAAAGTGACTTATGACTGGTTTGCACACTTAAGACCGTTGCACCATCCCCATGGTCATGTGATCAAAATTCAAACACTTAGCAATTGACTCATATTAATGATGGTTGCAGTGTCCCATGATCAAGTGATCACGATTTGCGACCTGACAAAGAAAGTGAGAACAATCAACCAATGGAACAGAAGTTGCCTTCGGAAGCTGTGGGAGTGTCATCACTTGAGACTTTCAAGAGGAGATTGGACTGCCATTTGTCAGGAATAATGTAGGGTCTCCTGCTTATCTCCTGATGTAAGGGGCTGGACTAAATGACCTACAACGTCCCTTCCAACTCTGATTATCTGTTATCTGTCAAAGGGGAAGCCAGATTCACTTAACAATCACGTTACTAATTTAACTATGGTGATTCATTTAATAACTGTAGCAAGAATGGTCGTAAAATGGGGCAAAGCTCAATTAACAACTGTCTCACTTAGCGGTGGATATTTTGGCTTGATTGTGATCATAAGTCAAGGACGTCCTGTGCAGAACAAAAACAAAGGACCAGCAAAATAAAAGAAATTATTTACACTGCTGTGCTAAGTGTGAATAAAAAGGGATTTCTTTCTCCTGTTCCTCAGGTGGAGGTGGTCTTCTGGCTGCTTTCTATGTTGGCCACCAGAGACAAGGAGGACATGTCACGCACACTATTGGCCATGTCCAGTTCCCAGGAGAGCTGCCTGGCCATGCGCAAGTCGGGGTGCCTCCCTCTCCTCATCCAGATTCTCCACGATTCAGACTGGGAACCGAGCGCCCCTGATAGCCCTGGAGCAGCAGGGAAGGATTGTCGCATGAGGGCCAATGCTGCCCTCCACAATATCATCTTCTCTCAGCCCGACGAAGGACAGGCCAAGAAGGAGATGCGGGTGCTACACGTGCTGGAACAGATCCGCTCCTACTCCGAGACCTGCTGGGACTGGCTCAGGATGCAGAAGGAAGGGGCCAAGATCCCCGTGGGGGGAGCAGGTAGAGGTGTCAACTCATATAACATTCCTATATCTGTTTTAGTAATTGCCATAAAAAGGGGGGGAGAGAAAATCTGGAAGAGCAATGCAGCAGTTTGAAATCTAAAGTACATTCCAACTCTTATCTTTAAAAGATTGTAACTAAACTACCAGAGTTTTTGCCCACAAATATATTTAATTGGAAAACGTGACTGATGACACCCAGCCTGTGAATGTGCTCAATTGGACAATCTGGTTTATGAGACACCCAGGGGGAGGGGGGGAAACAGGGTCACAGGTGACTGTAAATTATGTATGCCAGAATTGGCTTTATACGGGGCAGTGCCAGTAGGTCGCCTCTAATAAATCCTTTGAAGATTTTTGAAGTTTGGCTCAAGTATCATGATTTAATAAGGGTGATTGCTGGAATCCTGACAAGAGGGAGGATTGGGGTTACCTATCAGCCTTTCCAGGTAGTCTATAGCAGGGGTGTCAAGCTCAAGGCCCAGAGGCAGGAGGCGGCCTGTGAGGGGCTTAGATCTGGCCCATGGGGCCACCCTGGAAACAGCAAAGGACTGGCCTGCGGTGCCTCTGCCAGTGAAAACGGAATTCAGGAGGGCCGCAAGCAACTCTCCAAAGCTCCGTTTTCACTGGCAGAGAGTTGCAGGAGGCCATCACAGCTGAAAACGGAGCTTGGGAGCCCGTTTTCATTGGCAGGGCACTTGGGCCACTACAGGTACTCCTGACATGAATAACATAAAGCTGCCCACCCTGGCCATGCCCACCACAGCCCACTGAGGCCAAACACAACTCTGATGTGGCCCTCAATGAAATAGAGTTTGACACCCATATCTCTTATCTTTATTGTAAGGTTATATTAAGTCTGAAAGTACATCTCTCTCCCTCACTTTCACAGTCCAGGAAACTAGGGCGAAGCACTCTCTCATAGAACCAATAGGAAAAAATTTGGAAACCTACCACTGTCTGACAGGATAATGGGGAATGGATGGATTTATATTCCTTGCAGACAGCTGGCAATTTGCATCCTTTTAGCAGGTCGTTGACGCATTGGAGGTTTATCTGTGTCCAAGTGGTGCTCCTGGTCCCTGTAGTCTGCAATTTTTCTCTGAAAATCCATTTTCTCTGGAAATCCCATACCATTCAAAGGGTGTTCAGACAAAATTGCATAGCCAAAAGTCTGTAAAAAATTACAGACTACAGGAACCAGGAGCCCTACTCAGATGATCCCAAGGACACAGATAAACCTCCAAGTGCTTCAACCACCCTCTCAAAGGATGCAAATGACCTGCTGTCTGCAAGGAATATAAATCCTTCCATCCCCCACTATCTTGTCAGAGCTGAAGAAACTTATTGGATGAGAAGCAAAATGTCTTCAAAGAAAACCAGAAAGTCTAATTGCCTCCTGATAAAAGCATCTTTGGGACTGTTTTACCTGCTTTCTATTGCTCATGAAGACTTTCCAGAGAAATCCATAGCTCACCGACTTCTCCACAATCTTCTTAGAGATGGCCCCCCAGTTTTCATAGAGCCCAGAACTCTATTTCATTTACAGGTCCTCAACCAACCTGAAAAATGTAAATACTTAGCCTTTCAACATAATTTCTTCATGAGGGTTACTTTGATTTTTAGTCCGTTTTGTTTTGCTTCAGTGTTTTTTAACAACCTAACTTTTAATGGAAATTGCCTGAGCTATTTTGGAAGGGCGGTAGAGAAAGGAAATGAACTGAATAAATAAAGGCCACACTCTCCCTTTATTAGCATAACAATGCAATGATTACATTAGACCTAGAGACAGAAACTGACTTGAGGTTACACAATAGCAGATACTCAAGTTCTGTTGACTTTAAAAATATTGCTTTACATGGAATATTTCTGTGCCAGGCTTCCAGTAGTTAGATTCACTAAGAAGCTTTTTAAAGGATATTTGAACAGCATTTATCCATGCCTCTCCTGATGAGAAACCAAACATTTAAAAGACAGCCTTACTATTAAGCTTCTCATCACTCTTTATCACCCATCTCCTCCCACTTGTGACTGTATGATTGTAACTTTGTCGCTTGTATCCTTACGATTTATATTGACTGTTTCCTAGTATGATTCAATTTATTGTACCCTATGACTATTATTAAGCATTGTACCTGATGATTCTTGACAAATGTATCTTTTATATACACTGAGACCATTTGCACCAAGACAAATTCCTTATGTGTCCAATCACACTTGGCCATTAAAGAACTCTCAAGTTCTTACCAATATGTTTTTGAAGTTATAGTTCTCCCAAATGTCTGTATTTTGCATTGCAAAATACACGAGCTCCGTAGCAATCATAATGTTCTTCTTCATGTAGGAGAGCTTATTAATATTTCAGAAGAGTCTCGCTATCTCTCCTTTTTAGCTACTGTCTCTCTGCTTAGTATTCTCTTTCCAGTCTCTAAACATTTTCATTCCTTTTCTCTTCATAAGCCTTTCTAGCCCGCTGATCTAACCAGCAACTTTTTGAGCTTGTGCCCAGTTCTCACAATCCTACTTTAAATGGGTTCATTTTGGGGTATAAACCATCAAGGGATGTGAATCCACTTGAAATGCATCCAAAGTTGATGCAATGACTTTGGGTTTGGGTTTCTATTCCATTCATCGCATTCCATTTCCTTCTTTACAGCTCCTGTTCCAATTGAGCCCCAGATCTGCCAAGCTACCTGCGCTATCATGAAGCTCTCGTTTGATGAAGAATATCGCCGTGCCATGAATGAACTGGGTAGGTTACACATGGGAGCAGTGCAATCTGCCATCTCAGAGAAACAGCAATAGCAATAGCATTTAGATTTGTATAAAAGTAAAGGTTCCCCTCACACATACGTGCTAGTTGCTTCTGGCTCTAGGACTCGGTGCTCATCTCCATTACAAAACCGAAGAGCCAGCCAGCGCTGTCCGAACATGTCTCCGTGGTCATGTGGCCAGCATGACTAAACGCCGAAGGTGCACAGAATGCTGTTCCCTTCTCACCAAAGGTGGTCCCTATTTTTCTACTTGCATTTTTTACCTGCTTTCGAACTGCTAGGTTGGCAGAAGCTGGGACAAGTAACAAGAGCTCACTTCGTTATGCAGCGCCAGAGATTCGAACCACCGAACTGAAGATCTTTCTGATCAACAAGCTCAGCGTCAGCCACTGAGCCACCCCGTCCCTACTAGATTTGTATACTGCTTCATAATGCTTTACAGCCCCCTCTAAGAGGTTTACAGAGTCAGTATATAGCCTCCCAACAATCGGGGTCCTCATTTCTCAGGAGGATGGAAGGCTGAGACAACCTCAAGCCTGTCAGTATCAAACTCCTGGCAATAGAATAGAATAACAGAGTTGGAAGGGACCTTGGAGGTCTTTTAGTCCAACCCCTTGCTCAGGCAGGAAGCCCTATACCATTTCAGACAAATGGTTATCCAATCTCTTCTTAAAAACTTCCAATGAGCAGAGTCAGCTTGCAATGCCAGCTAGCCCTCAAAATACCACCACAATTGAGCCCAAATTTTCTGTTGCTAAATGAGACCTTTGCAAAGTGAATTTTGCCCCATTTTACAACTTTTCTTACCTCAGTTGTTAAGCAAATCACTGCAGTGGTTAAGTTAATAACAAGGTTGTTCAGTGAACCTGGCTTCCCCATTGACTTTGCTTATCAGAAGGTCACAAAAAGTAATCCCACGACCCTGGGACACTGCAACGGTCATAAATACAAGATAGCTGCCAAGTGTCTGAGGTTTGATCACATGATCACAGAGATGCTACAACAGCCGTGTGAGAAATGATTTTAAGTCACTTTTTTCAGTGTTAGTTGTCCTAATTTGGAACGGTCACTAAATGAATTGCTTTAAGTTGAGGATTACCTGTACTGCATTCTAACTACTGAACCACCCCAGTTCCTATCCTAAGTAAATCCAAAAGCTTTGCAAATCCGGTTGGCTTAAGGTTGGCTACTTAAAGGGACTGTCAGTGGCAGGGCTACCAAGATACCAGTGGCCAGTATCTGGGAACTCCACAATTCTTTATGTTGGTATTCAGATGTTCCCGTTCTGAGGAACATATCTTCTGTAATGTCTCTTCCAAAACATGTGGGTGACTTCATGGACACATTTCTGAAGTTTTTTTGGCAACCACATACAAGTAGTACTTGACTTACAATCATAATTAAGCCTGGAATAATGGTACTAAGGCTAAGTCATGCCAGGCATTCAGCAGGCCATTATGTGGCTGACCTGATTTTATTATTTTTTTTTGCAGTGCTTGTTAAGCAAACCCATTGTCTGCAATGGGCATTTTTTTTGCTGGAAACCAGAAGTAAACACCGGTTTCTGGCAAAAAAACAACCACCACCCTGTAAGTTGTGGTCATATAACGGTGGGATGCTGCAAATGGCCATATATGCTGTACAATACAGGTAGCTTTTTGAATCTGCCATAACTTCAAATGGTTTCTAAGCAACTAGTTGTAGGTCAAGGACTACCAGTAGAAGTATTTCACCATTGCCCTCATTTTCCAGGATGGAGTATTTTCCCCCTTAATAAGTATAATGTCAACTCATAAAATATTTCTAATGTCTTCATGATTTAATAGGGGTAACTGCTGGAATCCTGACATCTGACTTAAATAGGTCTGATGTTCTTTAGGTTTCCAAAATAACAGATTAACAGAGTTGGAAGGGACCTTATAGATCATCTAGTCCAGCACCCTGCCCAAGCAGGAGACCCTACTCCGATGATGGTGAACCTTTTTGTTGTGATGTGCCGAAAGCACGCACGTGCACATGCTGGCACCCACAATGCAATGCGCCTTGCCCTCCCGTGCGCATGCGCACATAACACCCCTTCCCCACCCCCTTACCTGCACTATGCATGCGTGCCCCTCCCAGCCGATTTTCGGCTCATTTGAGGCCTCCAAAGGCTGCAGAGGTTTCCCTTGAACCTCTGGGAGGCCAAAAACTGTCTCAAAGGGGCCAAAAATCAGGTGGGAGGCGCATGCATGCACAGTGCAGGTAGGTTTGGCTGGGGCTCGCGTGCCCACACAAATGGCTCTGTGTGCCACGGTTCACCATCACGGCCCTACACCATTTCTGACATCTGGCAATCCAGGCCATCTGTCAAAGCTGCCTAGAAATCACCTTTTAAAAGAAAAAACAGTAGCCACCGACAACTTTTGATAAGGTTGAGGTAACAAAATGGTTGCTGTTGGAGAAGGCATTGGGGTTTTCAAAATGGCTGCCACAGAGAGCCACCAGGCCTAAACCAGGTATTTTCAGAAGTCTTCCCCAACTGAGAGTGGATGTGGGACAGTGGATAAGGTTTTGAACTGGCTGTACGCCTGAGGTCAGCCGAGTCATTTTGGATCAGCCATGGTCTCCTTGACCTAGAAAGAAGGGAAGAACAAGAAAAAATGATATAGGTAGCAAAAATGATGCCAAGGAAACAAGGAACTGCCCATTTAGTCCTCAGGAATCAAGATTGACTTGGAAAAATCCCATACAAGTAGTCCTTGATTTAAGACATTATACATTTAGCGACCATCCTAAGTTATAATAGCACTGAAAAAAAAAGTTTTATGACCAGGCCTCATACTTACAAATGTTGCAGCTTCCTCAAGGTCAAAATTTGAGTGTTTGGCAACCGACATGCATTTACCATGGTTGCAATGTCCCCGAGTCATGTCGCTGCCATTTGCGACTTTCCCAGCCAGCTTTTTAGAAGCAAAATCAATTGGGGGGAAGCAGGAGTCACTTAATGACCATGTGATTCACTTAACAAGTGCAGTAATTCACTTAATGACTTGGGAAAACATTGCAAAATTGGACACACCTCATTTAACAACTCTCTTAATTGCTTTGTAATGGAAAATCTGGTCTCCATTGTGTCGTTGAGGACTGTGCAGTTATTTATTTTCCATGGTTCTATCATGGTTCTATCTGACTGCTTTTTCTTTGCACTGACCCTGATAAATGTAATTGGGTGAATCTTGCACCCTTGGTTGTGCACTGCTGTTGTGGGGGGGGGCTCATCGCTCACGTTTTTCTCTTCTGTTTCCCTTCTCAGGTGGACTCCAGGCCATTGCTGAGCTGCTGCAGGTGGACTATGAGATGCACAAGATGACCAATGACCCCCTCAACCTGGCACTCAGGCGCTACACAGGCATGGCCTTGACCAACCTCACCTTTGGGGATGTGGTTAACAAGGTGCGATGGGACCCAAGACAGAAAAACTGAATCAGGCGGGAAAGGAAGATATATTATAGATAGACAGATAGAGAGAGAGAGAGAGAGATGATAGATAGATGTAATAATAGTACCTCACTTCATCTATCTATATATCTATTAGTACCTCATTATTAGTACCTCACTTGATCAAGATCAAATGAGGTACTAATACCACTCTATAAAGCCTTAGTAGGAAAACCACACCTAGAATACTGAACCCAGTTTTGGTCACACACTATAAAAAAGATGTTCAGACTCTAGAAAGAGTGCAGAGAAGAGCAACCAGGATGATTAGGGGACTGGAGACTATAAAACATACAAAGAACCGTTACAAGAACTGGGCCTGGCTAGCTAGTGAAGAGAAGGACCAGGGGAGACAGGAGAGCAATCTTCCAATATTTGAGGGGCTGCCACAGAGAGGAGGAAGGGGTCAAGCTATTTTCTAAAGCACCCGAAGGCCAGACAAGGAATAATGGATGGAAACTGAACAAGGAGATATTCATCCTGGAAATAAGGAGAAACTTTCTGACAATGAGAACAATCAACCCATGGAACATAAGTTGCCCTCAGAAGTTGTGGGAGTGCCATCACTTGAGACTTTCAAGAAAAGATTGGACTCCCATCTGTCAAAAATGGTGTAGGGTCTCCTGCTTGGGCAGGGGGTTGGACTAGATGACTTATAAGGTCTCTTCCAACTCTGATTATCTGTTACATATTTATATATCTATAATATAATTAATATAATATATAATTAATATAATATATAATTAATATAATATATAATTAATATATATTATATAATATTATATAATATTATATAATATTATATATTAATTATATTGTATTGTATTGTATTGTATTGTATTGTATTGTATTGTA
>BLBF01000042.1:25550526-25563684 GCA_015471245.1 Laticauda colubrina | reverse complement strand
TATTATATTATATTATATTATATTATATTATATTATATTATATTATATTATATTATATTATATTATATTATATTATATTATATTATATTATATTATATTATATTGCCTGAGTTGTAAAATGTCAATTCTTCAAGTATTTACCTAAATAGATGTTTACCCCATTTTTTAAAGTGCAGTAGCCAGCTTCAGGGAGACTCCTGCTATAGATAGTCCTCAAGTTATGACCACAATTGAGCCCAAAGTTTATGCTGCTAAGTGCAACTTGCCCACTTTTATGACTTTTCTTGCCACCATTGTTAAATGAATCATTGCATTTATCAAGTTAGTAATATGATTGTTAAGGGAATCTGGATTTCCCGTTGACTTTGCTTGTCAGAAGGTTGCCAAAGGGGATCGTGTGACTTTGGACACAGCAACGGTCATGAAGTATGAACCAGTTGCCAAGCATCTGAATTCTGATCACTTGACCATAGGATGCTGCGAAGGCCGTAACTTTGAAAAATTGTCATAAGTCACATTTTTCGGTGCCATTGTAACTTTGATTGGTCATGAAACAAACTGTCAAGGTATTTTGTTACAGGTAGTCCTCAACTTAAAACCAACTTAAAATCAACGTTGTATGCCTGTTCAAAGTTACAATAAAAGGTAAAGGTTCCCCTCGCACATATGCGCTAGTTGTTTCCGGCTCTGGGGCTAGTGCTTATCTCTGTTTCTAAGCCGAAGAGTCAGCGCTGTCTGAAGGCAAAGACGTCTCCATGATCATGTGGTTGGCGGCATGACTAAACGCCGAAGGTGCACGGAATGCTGTGACCTTCCCACCAAAGTTGTCCCTATTTTTCTACTTGCATTTTTACATGCTTTCAAACAGCTAGATAGGCAGAAGCTGGGACAATAACTGGAGCTCATTCTGTTACGTGGCGCTAGGGATTCAAACCGCCAAACTGCTGACCTTACTGATCGACAAATTCAGCGTTTTAGCCAATGAGCCACAGTGTCCCTTTTAAAGTTACAATGGCACTGGACTTATGATCCTTTAGAGGAAAATAAAATCAATCCTAAAAAAATCATCCATCCCTAACTCCTATTTTTACTCTTTTCTTGCTGTTTAGGCAACATTATGTTCACGGCAAAGGTGTATGCAAGCTATTGTGGACCAATTAGCATCTGACAGTGAGGAACTGCACCAGGTACGGTGGGTCAAAAGATGACCGGATGGTCACTGAATTTGCATCCTACCTGCCCTTCTCCAGCAGGTCCAGGCCCAGATGTCTTCTTTTCTGAGCATGTAAAGAAGGCACTTCAAAACTGCTTTATATGACCTCAGATTCTCGATCTAGCCCATTGGGAAAAAATAGCTGCTGAAAGGTAGCTTTGACTCTGAAACACTCCTTGCTCCGAAAAATGAATGTTATTTATTAGATTTAAAGCTCACCCTTTATTTAGGAACGGTTGTAACTCCTCCCTTTTCACACAACTATGAAGTTAGTTGTGCTGTAAATGAGGAATTGGTGCAGAATCTGCTTCTAATCCAGTGCTTTTCAACCTTGGCAACTTTAAGATGTGTGGACTTCAACTCCCAGCATTCCTCAGCCAGCCATGCAGACATTTTATGCTCCCCCCAGACTATAAAACATCTGGCCCTTCGGCTGTCCCTATCTGGGCTATGAGGATTGCTTTTATTTTGAAAGCCACTGCTATTTTTATTTTTTTATTTATCTATTTGCATATATGTCTATGGAGATTCTCAGACTTCCAGGTCATGGCTGTTCCAAAGGTGCTTTTTCAAGAGACAACTGGACTTCCTTTTGTTTTTCTTGAATGAGAAGTGAAACATCTTCAAGGAAAAGCAAAGAAAGCTCAGTTACCTCTCAAAAAAGCATCTTTGCGACATAAGGAGCCTCTGTAGTATAGTGGTTGGAGTGCAGTACTACAAGCTACTTCTGCAGCCAGCTGCCTACAATTTGGCAGTTCAAATCCCACCAGGCTCAAGGCTAACTCAGCCTTCTACCCTTCCAAGGTGGGTAAAATGAGGACCCAAATTGTTGGGGGCAATATGCTGAGTGCTATTGCTATATTTGTGTGCATTGCTATACCTTCACAGCCTTGTTAGTTTGGTCTTCCACAACAGTCATAGTTTTTCTTGTGGCCCCTTAGGAAAATTAATTGCCCACCCCTTTCTTAGGTGGTATCCAGCATCCTACGCAACCTCTCGTGGCGAGCCGATATGAACAGCAAGAAAGTCTTACGAGAAGTCGGCAGCGTCTCTGCACTGATGCAGTGCGCCTTACGGGCCAGCAAGGTAAGATGGGAGAGGTGGAATCGACAGCCAACTTTGCTAAAATATGGCCAGGTGTGGGCTTCAAAAATCTGAGCAATGGGTTCTCTGCCTGGTTGCTGAATGGGTGTGGCCATGGTGGATGTGGCCTAGTCAGCCTCCTCCTCCATGGCAGCGGGGAGCGTTTTTGCCTTCTCCATGCTCCGGAGGCTTTCCTTGAGCCTCCAGGAGGATGAAAACAGGCTCCTCGGGCTCTAGAGGCTCTATGGAAAGTGGAAATGGGCCCATTTCCAACCTTCCCGAACTTCTGGTAGGCCCATTTTTCACCCTCCCCAACCTCTGTGTATGCCCTGCACTTATCTGCATCCAAAACGGGCTGTGTGGGGACTCCTGGGAGGGGAGGGCTGGGATGGGTGGGGCCAGCCAGGAGTGGGATTTGGGGGTTCTCCAAACTGCAGAGAATCTTAGCTAGGGGCTCTCCCAAATCTTGCAAACCCCCAGTAGCTCAGCACTGAGTATGGTCACTACTAATGTTCGCACAAAATGGACAACAACCGTCCTGGCCATAGCTCCTACCAGTAGGGGTCACAAGCCTACGTGGACCTCAACCCACCAAGGGTCGAATCTGGGTCTGGGAATGAGTAGGCTTCCGAAACAACAACCTTAATTATGTCTTGTTGCCAACATTAGGATTGATAGATATTGATTTATTATACAGCACGTTCACAGTGGTGGTATTCTACTGGTTCGGTCCGCTTATGCTGAACCAGTAGTAAAAACGCTATACGCTCAATTTACATTAGCTAGAAAGCAGGAAATTGTTGATTTCTTACTTTCTAGCTCATCCAAATTGCGTGGCACAGCTGATCCCCACCCTCACTTCAAAATGCTTCTTTTTTCAGGGCTTCCCTGAGGCCCACTAGGTCAAAAACGGGATGAGGGGAGGGAGTGCTGTGAAAGAAAGAAAGAGAAAGAAAGAGGGAAGGATGGGAGAAAGAAAGGGAGGGAAGGAAGGAAGGAGCGAGGGAAAAAGAAGAGGAAGGACCTCAAACTTTGGCACTAGACGCAACTTCAGAGGATGTTTTGAAACAGCATAGCAATCCAGGACTGGAAGGTACCTGCAGGTCATCTAGTCCAGAAAGTAAGTTTCTGTCTTTTGATATCACTTGTGTCAGGGGCACCTGTGGTGGTCCGAGCACTTTGCCAGCGAAAATGGAGCTCAGGAGGATCACACATGGCCCTCCCAAGCTCCATTTTTGCTGGTAGAGGCACCGTGGGCCAGTTCTTCACTGTTTCCAGGGCAGCCCTATGGGCCAGATCTAAGCACCCCACGGGCTTAGCCCGCAGGCCTTGAATTTGATACCCCTGCTTTAGCAGTAGCGGTGTCTGGATGTCTGGATCTCAACCAGGAGTGGGTTAAGTACCGGTTCGGTGATTTACGAGATTCGGTGATTGACGATATGCTTCCCTACATGCTGCCGGGCACGCTTGTTAATCGTCATCAGCACGCTGCGTGCAGAGAAGCACTTTTTTCCTGCTTTTTTCACTGCAGCTGTGCCTCGCACTGCAGCTGAAGTTGAAAAATCAGGAAATAAAAGTCAGGTAAGAGCCCAGGGGGGTGGGTGGGCAAAAACATCAGCAGACCTAGAACCAGTTCTATGTCTGCTGCTCTTCAGAGCTACCGGTTCTACAGAGGTGGACAGAACCAGTAGAAAAACCACCCCTGAGCTCAGCCTGTTCCGCTCCAAGCAGGCTACTACATTGCTCAGTGTTGGCAGTCAATAACCTTGCAATTTTCTTGAAAGAGAACCTTTTTTCATCTTTTTTTTTGTTCCTACATAGGAGTCCACCCTGAAGAGTGTCCTCAGTGCCTTGTGGAACCTCTCAGCTCACAGCACTGAGAATAAAACCGCCATCTGCATGGTGGAAGGAGCGCTTGGCTTTCTAGTGAGCACACTCACCTACAAGTGCCAGAGTAACTCCCTTGCCATCATTGAAAGTGGAGGTGGGATCCTAAGGAATGTCTCTAGCCTGATTGCCACCAGGGAAGATTACCGGTTAGTAATCTCCCTTTTCTTCCTTTGCAGCCAGAAACATCTTCCTTCCCCCATCGGTACAATGGTACCTCAGTATTCAACTGCTTTGAAGCTAATTGAATTTGGTACTCAATGCCCTTTGTTGTGACAATATTGTCCTGGTACTCATTGTTTGTTTGGTACTCAATGGACAAGCTAGAACTTATCAATGACAGCTACTTTGTGACTCACTGCATTACAGGTAGTCCTCGACTTCAGTGACCATTCAAAATTAGGACAACACTGAAAAAAGTGACTTATGACACTATTTTTCACAGTTACGACACGTGACTTTGCACGTGACTAAAATGTTTAGCAACTGGTTCATAGCTATGACTGTTGCATCGTCCCAGGGTCATGGGATCCACATTTGAGAACTTCTGACAGGCAGTCAATGGGGAAGCCAGATTCACTCAACAATCAGGTTACCTGTGATGACCCAGGGCGAGGCACAAAAGTAACAAAATCACAAAAATAGATAAAAGTCCCTTTAATATCTCCAACTTGGCCCCCAATGTCCAGTTATCATCGGCTGGAGAAAAAATTCTCCCAAGAACAGTTTTTTAAAAGGAAGAAATTCTGTCCAAACTCAAAGTACATTTAAATTATAAAGAAAAACCAACAAAAGCCACACTGCCGCCATTAACACGACAGGGCAGGATAAGGGATTGAAGACATCAAAATATAACGAAACACACACACTTGGGAGAATGACAGAATTCAGATAAGACTTGACAAACCAGAATAATTTCACACTTTGCTTCAAGCAACTTTGCCATAAGCAGCTTGCCCTTTTAAACAGTCTTTCCAGCTACAGACAATGAAGGGGATCAGGGCCCTTTCCTTCCCTGTAAACAACACAACTCACATTGCTCCCTTATCCGTTCCTCCCTGCGTACTCTAGGATGAAGAGGGAGTGGACCTGGGTCTTCCTCTGAACGCCCAGCTAGCCTGTGCCCTTCCCCAGTTTCCTCCAAAGCCACTGAAGCCACACTCCCATTCCCTGTCAGCTGTTCCACCTTTCTCTCAGAATCAGATTCCAACAGGGGCATGAAATTACTTATGTCAACTAAAAAGATGGGGGTGGATTTGTTGGAGTCTTGACAACTTATTTATCAACTGCAGTGATTCACTTAACAACTGTGGCAAGAACAGATATAAAATGGGGCAAAACTCACTTAACAAATGTCTCACTTAACAGAAATTTCGGGCTCAGTTGTGGTCAAGGACTACCTGTGTATATTCCTTATGGGGGGGGGGGGAATTGTTTGGTATTTATCATATTTGGTACTCATCATGCCTTCCGGAACCAATTAAAGATGAGTAATGAGGTCCCACTGCACATTCGTAGAGTCAAAACCAGCAGTTGCAGTCCCCAATCACATCTCTGACCCCTCTTCCAAAGTCCTCTAGTCTGCCAGAAAATGAGGGGCTTTATTTCCATTTAATCTCCTGAAAATCCTTATATAGCTAGTCCTCGACTTACGACCATAATTCCATCACTAAGTAATGCAATCATTAAGTGAATCACATTCCATTTTACTTCCTTTTTTTTGCTGTGATTGTTAAGTGAATCCACTTCCCTTACTGACTTTGCTTGCTGGTGCTTCCTGGGAAGGTCTCAAAAAGCAACCACATGACCCCAAGATGCTGCATCCGTTACATATACAGGCTAGTGATCAAGCACCCGAAATTTGGATCCCTTGACTGGGGGGGAACACTGCCGTTGTAATTTTGGTTTCTAAACAAATGGTTCTAAATCAAGGACGACCTGTATACTTTTTCCCGCCGGTGTGGTCCATTTTTCCTTTTGGATAGCCACACCTTGGATATGAAAGCTAAAACCCCACTTGGGTTGTTGTTCCCAGCAATTGGTATTCAGAAGTGGACTATGAATTCAGAGCTCCTAAAATAGCTCTCAAATTCCTCCCCTCCTTAAGTTATAATGAAGTTACACCTTACAAATGAAAGTGAATATAGGTACCCCAGGATAATGTTGCTGGATCCAATCTGAGTTTCTGACAGTGAGAGCAAGCACCAAGGGAACAAAAGTTGCTTTTCTTGAAAAAGCTTTCAAGAAAAGATTGGACTCCCATCTGTCAAAAATGGTGTAGGGTCTCTTGCTTGGGTGTGTGTGGGAGTTGGACTAAATCAGGGGTCGCCAACCTTTTGGACCTCAGGGACCAGCAAACTCATAATTTTAAATCCCGCAGACCACTAATATAAATTTTGACTGACGGTGGCTTGTTGATGTTAGTGGGAAAGTTGGTCCCATATTCCAGAGCGGCAGTAGTCACAGGATTGGCCCTTTGGTCATCCCACTGCTCCTCCACCCGGGTGCACCAGCCTGCCATGGAGTGGAGGAGCTATTCCGGGATGACCAAAGGGCCAGTCTTGTGACTACTGCAGCTCTGGAATATGGGACCAACTTTCCCACCAATGTCAGCAAGCCACCCTGGGGCAGATTTCCCTCCCCCGCTATTGGTCTTACCTTCCAGTTCCAGCTCGCGTGGCTCTACTCAAGGTAAGGTTTGCACTTGGCCAAAGGGTGGGGGTCAGCAGGTGGGTGGGCCATGTGGGCAGTGCAGCCTTATGTTCCCACACAGCCTGGATTAATTGCTTTGGGGGTAAGTGCTTTGGGGGGGACATTTCTTTGTGAACCACCAAAATTTTCTTGTGGATCATCAGTGGTCCCTGGCCCACTGGTTGGTGACCACTGGATTAAATGACCTACAAGGTTCTTTCCAACTCTGTTAATCTGTAAATAATAGGAATCTGAAAGCTCAGAAAACAAAACTTCTGGTCCCAGTGACCGTCCCAGATTGGATCTTAGACATTCCTTGACCTTTCCTTTGCCAGCTTGACCTTTGCATTTTCCTTCGGGATCTGGGCTGATTTTATCTTATCCTCGATCTGTTCTTTCCTAGGCAAATTCTGAGGGATCACAACTGCCTTCAAACTCTCCTTCAGCACCTCAAGTCACACAGCCTGACCATCGTCAGCAACGCCTGTGGCACCCTGTGGAACCTCTCTGCACGGAGCCCCAAAGACCAAGAGCTACTGTGGGACCTAGGGGCAGTCAGCATGCTCCGGAATCTCGTCCATTCCAAGCACAAGATGATTGCCATGGGCAGCACCGCAGCCCTCCGCAACCTCCTTGCCAACCGACCGCTCAAGTATAAAGATGCCATGGTTGTCTCGCCAGGTTCTTGTATGCCCTCCCTCTATATGCGGAAACAGAAGGCCCTGGAGGCTGAACTGGATGCCCAACACTTGGCCGAGACTTTTGAAACCATGGAGAAGCAGACAATGAAGAAGCAGAGTGTGACCAAGAAACCAATGCGGCACATGGATAGTTTGGCCAAGGACTACGCTTCTGATTCAGGCTGCTTTGACGATGACGAAGTGCCTAACGTCTCCAGCAGTACAGAGACAGGAAATGTGTCAGTTCTCTCCATGTTCTTAAATTCATCGTTCCTCCAAAGTCAAACTTTGCCAAGAACGGTTTCCCAAAGAAGAGGCCCAGAACCAGAGAAAGATCAAAGTGGGAAGTCCACAGAAGCCAAGAAGGTCTCTCCGTTGCTTGCGTCCCAGGACAATGATGTCTCCGTGGTGGCTGAGAAGTTAGCTAACAAGATCACTACGACTGTGGCCAAGATAGATAAGTTGGTGGAAGACATAACTACTCTCCATACCTCCTCTGATGACAGCTTCAGCCTCAGCTCTGAAGACCACTGCCTTGAATGGCAGTATGGTCTGGATGAAGCCCATGAGGCCCGTGCCCAGTCGTGCTCCCCATGCCGCCTCTCGGACACCAGTGGGATTATGAAGCATGAAGGTCTGAGCCGGGCTCACACCCTCCTGCGGCTGAAAAACGCTTATACAAGCTTGTCCAATGATAGCCTCAACAGTGGAAGCACCAGTGATGGCTACTGCCCAAAGGAACACATGAGACCATGCACTCGGACAACCTTCTTGGACTTTAAAGATGAACTACACCGGTATCAGAAACGGCCCAGCCGTCTTGATTTGAAGAACATCTTGATGAATAGGCCAGAAAAGATGGAACTGCCTGAGAAGAAACCGCAAGAATCCAATGTGGTGGTGGAGAAACCAGAAAGAGACAAACTACTTGAAAAAGCCAAGGTAACAAGGCTTCCACCTGATGCTGATGTTGCTCAGAAGGAGTCTGAATGTGAGAAAAAAGAGGGAGAAAGACAGCTAGATCCTGATCCCAAAGTCCACACAATCAAACTCTCCCCATCCTATCAGCATGTGCCCCTCATAGAGAACAATGGCACAGAATCTGGGACTATGGGGGTCTTGGGAACCAGCTCTTACTGTCCCAGCTTATCCATGAAAACCACCGATAATCTTAACAAGATTCCAGAGAAATTAACTACAGCAGAACCAGCGAAACAACGGCTGCAGAAATATGCAATGGAAGATACGCCAATTTGCTTCTCCCGATGCAGTTCCCTGTCTTCTATTTCCTCCGCTGATAATGTCCTAGATGGACAGAGTCACAGTGAGAACGAGATGGACACCGATTCCTCTCTAGAGATCATCGAGGTAGAAGAAGTGGAAGAAGCTCAGAAGGACAATCAAGAAAAGAAGGCAAAGCAGGGGGTGGAACCTCTCAACTCATCTTCACAACCCATTGCTATCCCCCTCCCTAAAAAAGAGAAAATGTTTCTTAGAGGGGCATCACCTTCTCGCCATGAGGATTTGACCCCTTCCAGCTCATCTGAAAACTACATCCAGGAGACTCCTTTGGTGATGAGTCGCTGCAGTTCAGTCAGTTCTCTGGGCAGTTTTGAGAGCCCATCCATTGCCAGCTCTATCCAGAGTGAACCCTGCAGTGAGATGATTAGTGGTACGGTCAGTCCAAGTGAGCTTCCGGATAGCCCTGGTCAAACCATGCCTCCAAGCCGTAGCAAAACACCTCTGTTTGAACTCAACAGCCAGCCAGAGAAGGAGGCCAGCCAGTTCAACATCCAGTGGGAGAACAACGTCAAGAAATTTATGGACATCACGGATTTTAAGGAGCGTTTCCAGATGCCCCAAGACCTTGACTCTATGGTCTACTTCACAGTGGAGAAACCCAATGAGAACTTTTCATGTGCCTCCAGCTTGAGTGCATTACCCCTCCACGAGCACTATGTCCAGAAGGATGTTGAGTTGAAACTTATCCCGCCATTCCCAGAAAGGAGTGGGTTGAACTTCATGACACATGAAAAGAGAGATGACGAAAGGGCCATTGAGGGCCAAAGGAAACTAGAGTGCCTTGAGTTGACGTCAGATGAGGATATTGAAATTCTGAGGGAGTGCATCAATTCGGCCATGCCATCCCGTTTCCGGAAGATCAGGACATCCCTTGTCTCGGGCCTTCCAAGCCAAGTACTAAACCCTCAGTCAAAGAAGTCAATGCATGTTCCAGTCTACATGTTAGTTCCTGCCAATTCCCACTTGGGTATCCCCAAGCACAGATGGGTCACGGTCACCAGACCCAACAAGGACTATCTGGGCAATGAGGATTCCTTCACTGACTCAGCAGAAGGCACCCCCGTCAACTTCTCCAGTGCTGCTTCGTTGAGCGATGAGACCCTTCAATACCCTATGAAAGATGAGGGAGATTCACCACGGCATTGCTCTGGAAAAAGAAAGGAAGTAATCGGCGCTCCGATGGGAGGACTCAAGAGGGAGATCCGCCAGCTTGAACAAAGCAGCTCCCGGATTGGAAGAATCACCTCCAGCCATTCCACACCAACCAAAATGGCCTCCTCTTCTAAGCACAAAACTGGATCGAATCACACCAGTCCGCTCCGTACAACGCGGGCCCAATCGGCTGAATCCAGGAGAGGAAACATTCCCCTCAGTAACCTAGAATTGACTTTCTTGAGGCAAGGTAATTCAAGGGCAAGTTCTGAAGGCAATCATTCCAAGAAGAAGGAGGAACCTCGGGAGAACAGCAGCCATGACAGCGATGGAGCCTTCCCATCCTTCTGCCACACCACACCAACTGAAGAGGCTGTCTACTGCTTCTATGAGAATGACTCTGATGACCTAATGGAGTTAGATGTGAAGAATTCACCCAAGAGAAAACTGAACCTGGCCAGCAAAGTTCAAAAGAAAGAATGCTGGGCTAAGAAAGAACCTGAGCTAAGTTCCAGTCAGCAACTTCACCCTAAAAACAAGATGGCGCCCCATCTCCAGAGCAACCTGATTGCAGATGAGACTCCACCTTGTTACTCTCTCAGCTCCTCCCTAAGTTCCCTGAGTGATCTCGAACTCTATGCAACTGGAGAAAGGATGCAGATGTCCAAGATCAAAGGTAACCGCCAACTGACCATGAACCGCCGGCAGGGGACGAGAGCAGCTGTGTCCAAAGGGAGAGACAGCTCTGCCAGTTCCCTCAGTTACAATTCAGACAAAGATCTCCTGCAGAAGGGCATCAGCTTGAGTGGGCCCAAGAGGAGACGCCATTCAGCCAAAAGGAAGAACTCTGAGAAGGAGCAGAAGGGTCTCAAGGCCAAGGAATGGAAGCTTGAGGGATTTCCTGATGAAATTGCTTCTGAAAGAGGTTCAGATCTGGATAGCGTTGATTGGAAAGCCATCCAGGAAGGAGCAAACTCCATCGTTACTTGGCTGCACCAAGCTACTTCTTCCTTTGGCAAGGAGACGTCCTCAGAAACTGATTCCATTTTGTCTTTTATGTCTGGCCTTTCAGCAAGCTCTGCTTTACAGCTGAGTTCGGACAGAAGAGACAAGATCCAAGGCAGGAAAGGTCCCACCGGTGGCATGGAGAAGAAAAACCTCCCCAAATCTTTCCAAGATGGCAAGAATCTGAATGAAACAAGAGGTGCCGGCAGCAGGAATAAGATGGAGAAAAATGTAGTGCAACAGAAGCCACTGAGCAACCTACCCGTCGTCTTCCGAGGCAGGACAGTGATCTATATGCCTGATGCAGCCAAGGAATCCCCAGCGCAGAGCTCCAGATCCACCCCAAAGAAAACAGGAGGGGCCACTAAGCAGGAAATTCCCGAGAAAACTCTGAATCTCAACCAACCAAGATCCAGGAGTCTCCATCGGCCTGGAAAGATCTCAGAAGTGGTGGAGTTGACATTGCCGAAAAGAAGCGCGACCCCACCTGCCAGGATGAACAGAGCACCTTCATCCGGATCCTCCAGAACATCCACACCCTCCCAACCCAACCAGAAGAAGCTCATATCACCATCGCAGCAACCCAACCGACAGACACCATCACGTGAAGCTGGAAAGACCAGTGGAAACACCACACCCGTTGGCCCAGCCCCCAAATCAGTCCAGAAATCCCCCGTGACCAAGCAAAACAAGACCCAGAAATCACCTGTCCGCATCCCTTTTATGCAGAAGCCTGTTAAGAAGACTCTTCCGGTGAGGAACACCATGCCTACACTGGAGGAACAAGGAGGAAACAGCAGCAGTGAGCTAAGGCCTAAGGTCAATGGGAAAAGTATTCTCCAGGCCAACCACCTTAATTTGATGCGCATGTCATCAGCGAGATCCCTTAGCAGTGACTCCCACCAGTCGGGCTTCCTACGGCAGCTGACATTCATCAAGGAGTCGCCCACTCTTCGCATGAGGCAACGTTCCGAGGTCTCGTCTTCCAAGCATTTGTCCTCACTCTCTCAGGGTGCCTTGCCACGGAGAGGCCGCCTTGGCCTGCCAACTATTTTCCTCTGCTCTTCCAGATGCGACGATCTCAAAGCAGATAAGCCAACTAGGTCGATTCAACATCCCGTCATCTCCCGGGGGCCTCTTCCCAGCCAAAATCCCTCTGTAGGGGGGCCTCCAAGGCTGCCCCGCAGGACAAGCTCAGAAAGCCCCTCCCGACTTCCCATCAAATCCAACAATGTTCCTCCAGAGCCTTTCAAGCGTTACTCGTCCTCTCCTCAAATCAACATCATTAAGAGGGCCGCCAGCCCTATTTCTATTCTGTCGGATGGCCCTGAACCCTCAAGCAGGAGAAAGAAGAATGAGGAGGTCTCTAAACTACCGGTTATTCCTCCTGCAGAGAAAGGCACCGAAAATCAACAGCAGCAACGGCAACAACAACCACAGCCACAGCAACCTCCACCACAGCCACAGCAGCCTCCACCACTGCAACCACAGCCGCAGCCACAGCAGCCAGCGATGGTGAAAGGAACCTGGAAACGGATCCGTGACGAAGATATACCCCATATTCTGAAGAGCACCCTTCCTTCAACGGCACTGCCCCTGGTTAGCACTTGGCAGGAAGAAGAAGAGAGGGATCAGATGCCTGGAGTCCTCCAGCCAAAGACAAGTGACGCAGTTGTGCAGACTGAAGACTTCTCCACCACAAAGACTAATTCCAGCACCTCCCCTACTCTGGAGACCCAGAAGGCCGTCAATATCCCACCCGACAGCTACGAAGGAGATGGCTTTGCTCCCGTGAAGGCCACCACTGCGTCCATCTCCTTCACTCACGAAGGGTCAGTCAGCTCTCTTGGGAATTTCCCTTCCAGCAGGCACAGCTCCCCAAGCCGGGCTGTCCGGGTGACCCCATTTAATTACACCCCCAGCCCAATGGTGGAGCTCACCATCAAAGAGAAGCAGGTGGAGAAAACACAAGTTTGACAGCCTTCCAGCTTGGTTTGACAAACTACTGGGATGTTCTTAGCTAGCCACCAAGATTTTCTTAGGCTTTCGCGGGTACTTACATGTGTGCTGTTTAGCTTCCTTCGGGTATTATCCCACATCATTGTAGTTCTGTTAAAGTTGTAGCAACGTTTCAGCAGAATCTCA
>BLBF01000042.1:25506379-25533580 GCA_015471245.1 Laticauda colubrina | reverse complement strand
GATACCTTCCTGCTTGTGAAACTGTGAATTGTGGGCATTGGCAAGGCGAGGGTGGCGGTCATATTCAGATTAGGGTTACTGAGATAAACTAAAGGCTTTCCAGATCGCTATAACGTCACCAGCCCAGGAAAGTAGGTTTGTCACCGGCTGCGACAGCTCCCATTATATCTGAGGGAACTCTTTGCCTTTCCAGAGAGTTGGGTTAGGGGAAGAAGCCTGCCATTTTCCCCCATGGCCTTAATGAGCAAGGCTCCTCACTGAACTGGTGGGATTTGTGCGGTCCTGGATTGTGGGCCCATGACACGCATGAGGTTGGGGGTTTGAATCCCCCAGATGAAAAAGACAAGAACCAGGCAAGGAGAAGAAACGTTAGTTTTTGGAGAACCTTTGCCGGTTCAGACAAGCCATGATAAAATGGATGAGTTCTCAGAGGTCATCTAGTACTCCAATTTCCTGCTTCATGGAAGGAACATCTTCTTAATGTTTCAGACAGAGGAGTTTCAATTCCAAACCTCTCCATGGAGGAGGAGTCCTCTGTTTTAGGCAAAATTGTCACTCCTGAATGTAGTCCTGCCTTAGGCCTGAAAGCTGGCTGGGTGACTTTGGGCCATTCACCAGGAGACCATGAGTTCTAGTCCTGCCTTAAGCATGAAAGCCGGATGGGTGACTTTGGGCCATTCACCAGGAGACCATGAGTTCTAGTCCTGCCTTAAGCATGAAAGCCAGCTGGTGACTTTGGGCCAGTCTGTCAGTTTTCCAAGTGATGAAATCCATTCAAAAAGAAAATAGCAAAGTTTTGTCTCTTATCCCAACCCACCTCATAGGGTTGTTGTTGCAGGGAAAATAGCAGGAAGAAGGAGTATTAAGCATGTCTGACACTTTGACTTATGTATAAAAGTAGGACATACATAAATAAATAATCTACAAATTTGTCTAAAGTTTCAGCCTGATTTCCTACCTTTCCAGCCCCCTAAAAACTTGTAAATTCACATTTATCATAATTTACAGCATCCCCATGGTCATGTGATCAAAATTCAGGCGCTTGGCAACTGGCATGTATTTGTGATGGATTCAGTGTCCTTGAGGTCACATGATCCCCTTTTGCGACCTTCAGACAAGCAAAGTCGATGAGAAAGCCAGGTTCACTCAACACCTGTGTTACTAACTGAACAGCTGCAGCAATTCACTTAACAGCCATGGCAAGGAAGGTCATAAAATGGGACAAAACTCGCTTAAGCCCTGTCTTGCTTAGCAATGGAAATTTTGGGCTCATTACAGCTTGTGACTGTAATGGACCCCTGAATTGTGGTTGTTAAGTAGCGTGTGGGTTATAAAACAGGTCACCGCGTGACTGCACCCAGTTTTGTGGCCTTTCCTGATGCAGTCATAAAGTGAATGCCATGGTCATCAAGCAAATCCATTGTCTGCAATGGATGTTTTATGGAGGAAACTGGAAGTAAAGGCTGGTTTGCAGCAGAAAATGTCATAAATCATGGTCATGTGATCATAGGATCCTGCAAATGGAAGCCAAGCACCCAAAACGTGACCATGGAGGTGAGGGGTGGGGGTGGGGGGTGGATAATGGGAATTTCCTAAATAGCCCTGGGAGCTCTGTCGTAATTTCAAATGGTCTCTAAGCGAGACCATTTGGTTGTAAATCGAGGACTATTTCTATGCTGTTGGAAGATCTAAAAGACAGACTAGGGACTGATCAGTCTGGAGAAAACCTATCTGTGTGGTGATTATGAGGCAATATTGACTTGGCGCATAAACAGACAAGCTCACAACATTCTCATTACTTTGATACTCATTTAGCCCTATTGCCAAATTCTAAGTTACTCTGCCTTTGGTATAATTTTGAAATATTCACCTAATAAATTGCTTTGGAGTCATTGCTGATGTTATCTGTAGTGAATTGTTTGTTTGTTTTGTTTGTGTCAACATTTTGTATTTATTTTATCCACCGTAGCTAAGTGGCATTTTTAGCACCAGTTCGCTATTTAGGCTTTCATTGTTTAGGAATATAAAGTATGCACATTCTTGGGTAAAATTGAAGGCCATGCTAATCTTGTTTTCTGTGAGTTGAGTCTGAAGTAGGCTGAACATTTTATGTTCGGTTCCAAATAATTTTTTTTAAGAAGATAAACTAGCTTTTTAAATAGGAAATAATCTAATTTTTAAGAAGACACTGGACAGTCATTTGTCTGAAATGGTATATAGCTCGGGTCACCAACCTTTTGGACCTCAGGAACCACCAAACTCATAATTTTAAATCCCGCAGACCAGAGATCCTGAGAAAATCCCAAAATAAAGTCTGCAGGAAAATTCCCCACCCTGTTTTCCTACCAATTGATCATTCTTTATTTGGGATTGTAGGATATCATCTCCAGCTCAGTTCTCAGGGGTAGAGAGAGACTTTTGGTTTGATGCAAGTAAAGCAGCAGAAGTCTTTCTTTCTCTCCCCCAAATTCCACCAGAAATAAGTCTTTGCCAGCGCAGCCTCTTGGAGCAGGAAGCCTTGCAGGGTCCCAAAGACTCATTTCTGGTAGAGTTTGGGGGAGAGAAAGAAAGACTTTTGCTGCTTTCCTTGTGTGCAACCAAAAGCAGAAGAAGAAAGAAGCAGCCTGGTGGCCAGGCAAGGAGTGTGGGGCAAGTGGGGCAAGTTCCGCCCCTCCACCCTTCCCCCCCTCCCCTCACTACCTCATGTTGTTCGCAATGCAAGTGATGCAAGCCTTGTGTTCCCATGTGCCATGTGGGCAGCACAGCCCTGTATTCCCATGCAGCCTGGATTAATTGCTTTGAGGAGGTGCTTTGGGGGTGACATTTCTCTGCGGACCAGCAAAATTTTCTCACGGACCACCAGTACTCCCCGGCCCACTGGTAGGCAACCACTGGTATATAGATCTTCTACTTGAGCCAGAGGCTGGACTAGAAGACCTTTAAGGTCCCTTCCAGCTCTATTCTATTCTAAATTCCAAATCTCAGGTAGACTGCTTTTGCAGCTGAAGGGTCTTCTTTTCCCCACTTTATCCTCATCTCTGTTGGGTTTATTAAGACCAGCACTCTCTTTCTGTTGGTTTTGTCTTGAGATAGACTGCCTCTGAACCAAGAAGTTCTTTTTGGTATTCACAATACAGATAGTCCTCGCCTTACAACAATTTTGAGCAATCATTTGAAGTTAACAACCACACCAAAAAAGTGACTTATAACAAGTCCTCACATTTAGGACCGTTGCAGCATTTTCACTCCCTGTCCCCCCGGTCACGTGATCAGAAATTTGATGCTTGGAAACTGGCATATATTTACGAAATATTGCTCTTTGCAACTTCCCCAGTTAGCTTCCAAGCAAAGTCAGTGGGGAAAGCCTGATTTGTTTAATGGCCAGAGGATTCACTTAACAAGAGTGCCATCACTTGAGACTTTCAAGAAGAGATTGGACTGTCAGAAATGGTATAGAGTCTCCCGCTTGGGTGGGGGGGTTGAACTAGATGACCTACAAGATCCCTTCCAACTCTGATTATCTATTAAGAGCAGCAATTGGCTTAGCAACTGTGGCAGTAAAGTTCATAATGCATTGGGTGCGATTCCCTTAACAACCAGCTTGCTTCGCAATGGAAATTTTGGTCCCAATTGTGGGAGTTGTTCTGTCCTGAGAATAGAAGTACTCGAGACTGGTGTTCATCAAACAGCTCTTTATTCTTAACTAATTCAGTGATTTCGTAACAGAACAGTGCCGGAGCCGCGGCAGCCCTTTTTATAGAGGCTGCTCGCGGCTTGCGGCCAATGATAGCTCTTTTAAGTTTTCCCGCCATCAGGCGGGCCAATTGCAACGGTACTTTACTAACCAATCCTATCACTGCCTGCTCGGCCAATCAGATTAAGGTATTTGGAGTATTCCAATTCTTATACACAACATCCCTCCCCTCTTGGTTTCGTCCAATGTGCGTAACGTAGTCATGCAGATAGGTGGGGATTTTGTGGGTCCTACTTGACCTGCACAGCTCGGTCTCAGCGTGGTATTTGGTCAGGATCGCCTTTTCTCTGTGTCTTCTCCATGGAACCTCCTGGACGGGTGAGTCAGCCTTGCCACTCCCGCCCGGGTCTCTCGGGCTGGTTGAGTTGGCTCTGCTGCTCCCTCCTGTCTGTCCGGGTTGGTCGAGCTGGCCTGGCTGCCTCCTTCCTGGAAAGCCTCGCATCGCTTCCCTGCTACCGGTTCTCTTCTCTGGAGGTCATCTATGGGTAAGTGCTCTTTTTGTCTTACCGGGGGTTCTAATTTGGGTTTTTGTTGTGCCTTTTGTTGTCTTATTGGTGGTTCTTCTCTCCCTTTTTTATTATTTTGTGTTTCCCCCCCCCTCAGTTGTTTTTGGATTGTTTGTTGGGGGTGGTATTTGCGGCAGTGCTTCGGAGGTAGGTAGGTTAGTGTTGTGTTCCAATGTCCGAGAGCAAAGCTGGTCGATGTGTCATTTCCATGTTTTGCCGTCGTCAAGTTCAAGTCGGTATGACCAGGGCCCTGTAATTTGTGTAATTGTGGCTGGAAGCCATAATGGGCCCCCGGTGAGATTTTTGGCATAGACTAGATCTCCAGGGGTAAAGGAGTGGTATTTACTTGAGGAGTCCGGGGTTTTTTCAGAGGTGTAGGTAAGGTGTAATCTGTCTAGGTAGGAACGCATTTTTCTGCCCATGAGGAGTTCTGCTGGGCTTTTGTTTGTGGTTGTGTTAGGGGTGATATGCTGAATTGTTAACAGTTTGTTTAGTCTATCTTGGATGTCCCCAGTGTCCAGTTTGTCTAGGGCTTCTTTTGTATAACGAAGCATGCATTCAGCTCGTCCAATTGAAGCCAGATGAGCCGGCGCTGTTAGGGCATGTTGGATGCCTTGTGCAGCTAGGTATTGCTCGAAAGCTAAGGCAGTAAATTGGGGGGCATTGTCAGATACTATTACATCTGGCAGTCCATGTGTTGCAAAGAGTTTCTTCAATTGTTTTATAACTGCTTCAGTAGTTGTGGACACCATAAGAATAATCTCTAACCAGTTTGAACAAGCGTCAACAATTATAAAATATGTGTTCCCTTTCGTTGGCCCTGCAAAATCAATATGGAGTCTCGACCAGGGGCCTCTGGGAGTTTCCCATTCTAGGACTGTTGCAAGAGGGGGGGTAGGCCTTGATTTCTGGAAGTCATGGCATGTTGCTACCCATTGTTCAGCCCTGGCCACCAGACATACTCCTGGCCAGGGCTTTCATTTTTACTATGCCCGGGTGTCCCTCATGCAACATGCACAATACTTCCTCCTGCAATTTGTTGGGAATTACCACCCTGTCCCCCCACAGTATACAACCCTTTTCAAAGGACAGTTTCGCACTGCCGGGTGCGAAAAGGTTTAAAAGTCTCGCCTCTATCCTCATCCGGCCAGTCTTACCTACCCAATGCAGAATCTGAGCTGTCAGAGGGTCTTTTGCGGTAGCTTTAGCGACATCTGCTGCGGTTAGTGGCAGATTCGGCCATGTCTCGATCTGAAGGGTGGAGATGGTGGGAGCTGGGTCATCTTCTTTGTCAGGCAGAGGGGAATGGCTTAGGGCATCCGCATGGGTGATGGTTTTTCCTGGGTGATGTATGAGTGTGTAATTCTATGCAGCGAGGAATTCCGACCATCTCGTCATCCTTGGCGATAGGATGTTCGGGGTTGGTTTGTTCCCTGCCAGAATTCCTAGCAGGGGTTTGTGGTCTGTGATTAGAGAAAATGTCCTTCCAAAGAGGTATTCATGGAATCTCTTGATGCCTGCTATAATGGCGAAGGCTTCTCAGTCAAGTTGGCTATAGTTCCTTTCAGATTTTGACAGCGTTTTAGAATAGAAGGCAATTGGTGCTTCTCTGCCATCTGGTAGCTTGTGGCTCAGTATGGCGCCGATTCCAAAAGGCGATGCATCACAGGTGACCATCAGTGGCAGGTTATTGCTGTATTGTATTAAAACGGTGTTGGATGTTAATAAGTCCTTAATGTTTTGGAATGCTGCTTGTTCTCGATGGCCCCAATTCCAGTTTTTTTATCTAATAGCCGATGTAATGGCTCTGCTATGGTTGCCTTTTGGGGCAGGAAGACATTGTAGAAGTTAATGAGACCTAAGAACGCCTGTAAATCTGTTTTGTTCTTAGGACTGGGTGTGTCTTTAATTGCTTTTACTTTTTTTTCAGTGGGGTGTATCCCTTTCTCATCTATAAGGTAGCCTCAGAATTCGACTTGATTGGTGGCTAGTTGACAATTTTCTTTTTTGACTTTAAGTCCTGCTTCCCTGAATCTTTGCAAGACTTCTCTCAGTCTGTCTTCTAATTGATGTTTGTTTTTCGCGGATACTAATACATTATCAAAATAGGGAACGACCCCTTTTAGTCCATTTAGAAGGCGCTCCATTAGGCTTTGGAAAACACCTGGGGCAATGCTAATGCCAAATTGAAGTCTGTTGCATTTGAATGCCCCTCTGTGCGTGACTATAGTCTGTGCTTCTGCAGTTTCGGGGTCAACTGGCAGCTGTTAGTATGCTTGCGCAAGATCAAGTTTCGTGAAAAATTTTCCTCCCCCTAATGAATGCAACAGATGTATGGAACAGGGTACGCACTTTGCTGGAGTGCATGATTGAGGGTGGCCTTATAGTCACCACAGATGCGTAATGACCCATCTGGTTTGACAGGAGTCACAATGGGAGTTTCCCACCTGGCATGGTCAATTGGCTCTAACACCCCTTGTGCAATGAGTTTGTTAAGCTGCTCATCTATTTTCGGTTTTAAGGCAAAGGGACACGTCTGGCTTTGAGCCTGATGGGAGCTATCTTAGGGTCTAGGCTGAATGTTATTGGGGTCCCCTTGTACTTGCCTAGGGTCCCGTCGAATACGTCCCAGAACTCCTTCAGCAGGCTCTCCTCCCAATCAGTCTCGATAGCGCTCCTGTCACTCCGATTCCCAAGGGTGAGAACCATTTGATTCCCAGCAGGCTAAGGCGATCACGGTCGACAATTGTCAGAGGAAGTACTTCAGCGTGGTTTTTGAATTCTACTAGGAAATGTCCAAGACCCACTACCGGGATTCGGTTTCCCTGGTAATCTTTGAGTATTTGGCTTTACTGTTCCAGTTCTCTTCGCTTAATGTCTGGTATCAGATTTCTGATGGTGTTCCATGATACCATTGACAGGTATGATCTGGAGTCTACTTCCATTTCACAGGGCTTTCCTTCAATTTTTACATTTATTCGGACCTTTTTTGCATTTGCTGCCCTGGCATTTCCTATGATTATTGTTTGGTGTGTTTCTTCTTTGTCGTTCATTCGCCGGCTTCTGTTCTCTCAGTTCCATTGGCTTCTGTCTTGTCTCTCTCTGTTTCTGGGGTGGGTGCTGCCGCATCTTTTTGGACTATAGCTCTTTTTGTTTCAGCAGACCCTTGCAATGTGCCCCTGTTTCTCACAAAATCTGCAAATGGCATCCAGGAATCTGCATTCAGAGCGCAGTTGCTCCCTCCGCATCCAGCACACTGGAATTCTTGTCTCCTTCCTCTTTTTTCCTGCCAATTTCTTTCCGATTGAAGCCTATGTATGTCTTCATTGTCATCATCGGTGTCGCTCGGGGAGTCGAGGTCTTCATGGTGGGCAGTCACGGTGGTTTGTTTTTGTGTTCCCTCCACCTTCTTCTCTCGAGCTTGGTTCTGTGGTTTTGGATTTGTTGAGTTTATTTGGCGCATGGTGGCAGTGGATTTCTTGGCCGCTTCAGCAGCAGTGGCTTCTTCGATGGCCGCAGCCACTGTGATATTCAGTCTGTTTAGTAGCTTGCTTTGGAGTGTAGCATCCTTCAATCCAAGGACCACGCGGTCTCTCATGGCTTCGTCCATGTTGAGAAACTTGCAGGCTCCTCCAATATCTCTTAGGGCTGCTACGAAATCTCCGATGTTCTCGTCTTTTCATTGATCTCGCTTGTAGAATTCGTGTCTTCTAATAAGATTGGGGACCACAGGCGTGTAATGGGCTCGTAGCATTCGGTTTAAATCTGGCCATGCCATTTGTTTTACGTCCCTAGGTTTGGCTAACGCCTTGGCCATCTTGAAGACAGTAGGGCCACAGTGCATGAGGAATATGGCTCTCTTCCTCTGGTCTATTATTCCTTGTAGCTTGTTGCTTTCTAGAAATATCAGGAAGCGGTCAGTGTATGACTCCCAATCTTCTTCGGCTGGGTTGAACGGTGCGGGCAGCACATTGTTACCGGCCATTTTGGTTGCTCGGTTCTTGTTGCCGTGTGCTTCGGTCTCGCTCTTCTAAAACGATCCCATCCTCATTGCTAGTGTTCTGTCCTGAGAATAGAAGTACTTGAGACCGGTGTTCATCAAACAGTTCTTTATTCTTAACTAATTCAGTGACTTCGTAACAGAACATTGCTGAAGCCGCGGCAGCCCTTTTTATAGCGGCTGCTTGCGGCTTGCGGCCAATGACAGCTCTTTAAGTTTTCCCGCCATGAGGCGGGCCAATTGCAACAGTACTTTACTAACCAATCCTATCGTGGCCTGCTCGGCCAATCAGATTAAGGTATTTGGAGTATTCCAATTCTTATACACAACAGGAGTAATGCATATTGTGGGAGCAATTTTGCAAGTCTGCCATACCTTTGAAAAATCACTGTGTTACTAGAATTCTAGTGTTACAGGAAAAGAAAGAAAAAAATAACCAGGTTTTTTTTTTTAGACAGGGTCCAGAAGGTCAATACAATTATATAAGACTATATTCAAACATATTAAATGATTTTACTAGATGAATTTATCTAGTAAAGTTTTTGTTCTTTAATTGCATATTTCTGCAGTTTGCAAACACGGGGACTTCCTTATATGGAGTACTTTTGGTTCATAACATCATGTGCACCAAAACAGATTGATTTTCCCCTCCGAGGCTGTGCATGAAATATTGGTAGATGTCCTATCTGGAATGCAAACATTTTGAACAGTTGAGGATCATTTTGACCCCAAAATTGTATATTCTGAACTTGGATTATTTCCAGGATACAGCATTCAAAACGCAGTATTCTGAAATTCTTTTGAAATGCGGTTTTGCACTATGAATTGTTGCAGTGGAGCAGTTCAGCACAAAATGCTTTGCAGTTTACTTTGTCCTTTATCCCTTTTGTTTTTGTGAGAGGATTTTCCATTAATATTCCAAATGACATGATAAATCTTACAAGTTGCTCGATCTCAAATGAGTATTGTTACTTTTTCCTTCCCCAGCTGAAATGGGCTCAGACAAGGGACTTGGTGGAGGAAGCCGACCTAAAAAAATCGAGATGGTGATGATTGCAAGAATGCAATTAAAGTCTTGACCCAGAAAGCCAGTTTGGTCTAGTGATGAAGGCATCGGCTAGAAATCAGGAGACTCTGAGTTCTAATTCTGATTTAGGCATGAAAGCTGTTGGGTGACTTTGTGCCAATCATTAAGAGACGGTGAGTTGGACAATCACTTAAATATGGACAATCACTTAAATATGAGCCAGCAGAGTGGTTCAGCTGCCAAAAAAGCCAACACCTAGCCTGCATTAACAGAGGGACAGGATCAAGATCACATAAAGTGTTAATACCTCTTTTTAATTCCTTGGTAACGCCACACTTGGAATTCTGCATCCAGTTTTGATTGCTGCTATGTGAAAAAGATGTTGAGACTCTAGAAAGAGTGCAGAGAAGAGCCACAAAGGTGATTAAGTGGGCTAAAATGTGGGCTAAAACATGTAAAAAATGGTTGCTTGAATTGGATATGTCTACTTTGATGAAAAGAAGGACCAGGGGTGACATGATAGCAGTCTTCCGATATCTGAGGGGTTGCCACAAAGAAGAGGGAGTCAAGCTATTTTCCAAAGCACATGAAAGTCAGGACAAGAAGCAATGGATGGAAACTAATCAAGGAGAGAAGCAACCTAGAACTAAGGAAAAATTTCTGACAGAACAATCAGTCAGTGGAACAACTTGCCTCCAGAAGTTGTGAATTCTCCAACACTTGAAGTTTTTAAGAAGAGACTGCACAACTGTTTGTCTGAAATGGTATCAGGTTTCCTGCTTGGATAGGGGGTTGGACTAGAAGACCTCCAAGGTCCCTTCCAATTCTGTTATTCTGTTCTATTCTGTAGATTAGTTCTGGTCTCCATTTAGGCACGAAAACTGACTGAGTGACTTTGGGCCAATCACCAGGGGATGGTAAGTTCTAGTACTGCCTTAGGCATGAAAGCCAGCTGGGTAACATTGTCAGGCTCAAGTGATGAACCAGTTGGTCAATTCCTGTCACAACCAATGGATCAATTCTCAGTTAATCTGAAAAAAAGCACTGCAGAAAAAAACAGTAGGAAGAAAAAAATATTAAAGTCTTGTTGTCCCCCTTTTTTATGCATTAGTTCAGCGTTTCTCAAAATGTAGGCTAAATTGTCTCTGAAGATCCTTTCAGGGATCTGCAAAAATCAAAATTATTTGCTAGCCTATGCTGAAAAATAATACCATATTAGAATCCCATCAGACCATTATGAGCAACTATAGTGGCAACGAACACATCAATCTTAATTTTTAATATGGGAAATTTCATTAAATGTCACCCATACAAACAAAAGCTCTTTTAGAGTGCATAATTTTTAAAACTAGAAAGTGGTCCTGAGAGAAAAAGGTTCAAGAAACAAAGAATTGTTGTTTTTAAAAGGATTCTGAACATACAGTCACAAGAAGAGGCAACACCAAAAGGACCTAAACCAGTGGTGGGATTCTACAGGTTTGCACCTATTCGCTAGAACCGGTTGTTAACATTCTAAGTAGTTCGGAGAACCGGTTGTTAGAAGAAATTACTGGCCTAATCCTGTAAGGAAGGCAGGAAGGAAACATTCTGGTGTTGCTTACAGAAACTGCCTCTCCATTAACCCTTATTACATTCTTGGCAGGACTAGACTTCCTGTCTCAGGAACTTCTCTGGAGTTTTTTTCGCCACCTTTGCTGGTACTTTGCTTGTGTGGAGTGACTATTCAAAGTTACAATGGCACTGAAAAAAGTGACCATTTTTCATTCTTACGACTGTTGCAGCATCCCCACATTCATGAGAGGCCAGGCGAGGAGATGCATCCCTCGATGTGAGTGATGCTGATTTGGCCACACCCAGCCAGTCACATTACCGCCAAGCCATGCTGACAAACTAAGCTATGCCCACAGAACCAGTTGTTAAAAAAATTGAATCCCACCCCTGACCTAAACCAATAATAATTTTTTAAAAATATTTTGTATTATATTTTACATCAGTTAGTGTCACAAAGCTAAGATGGGGGAAAGGTGCTCATATAAATTATATAAATAAATAGAGACAATTTTTCAAAAACCAAAGCAATTAGAATGGGGATGAGAGACTAGCAGTAAATTTAGATCATTAATGAAGAAAATTATAGAAGGAGTAGGGATCAGCCTAGAATCCCTACGTAGCCACAAATGAGTCCCAAATCCCCCTTGAATGTCATTGAATCTTACCTAACTCTAACCCAGTGCTAACCTTTGCTAAAGAAGATTCCTGTGCATAGGTTTTTAGCAGTGGTAGGATTCAAATTTGTGGGAGGGGCTTGGTGGGCGTGAAGGGTAAGGATACTGCAAAATCCCCATTCCCTCCCCACCCCACTAACCTACTTTCCAGCTCCGTTCTCCTGTGCAGGGAAACCAAAGAAGACCCAGCTGATCATCTGGGACTCGGGAGGCAGAGGATAGATGGGGGCAGGGCCAGTCAGAGGTGGTATTTCCCGGTTCTCTGAACTACTCAAAATTTCTGCTACCGGTACTCCAGAACTGGTCAGAACCTGCTGAATACCACCTCTGGTTTTTAGCAAAAAATCAGTGTAATTGAATCTTCACATGTGGGCTTGGTCTTTCACACCTGGCACTAATATCCTACCTAGAAGAAAACAGCAGCAAAATCATGTTCATATTATTTTACTGAATTATTTATTAACAACAATAAAGGTGGGATTAAAAATAAATGTGTAAATAAATAAAAATCAGTGCCAAGAAAAAAAATTACCAGAAGTTGCACATGACTCGAGGGAATTTGTCTGCACTTAGATCTCGTGATGCTAATTGGTTTGCATGACGGGACCAGGGGAATATCTGAAAGAATGTTTTCTTGGCATTTTGTAGCTCATCTTTGGTGAAAATACAACACTACCAGGGAGCCTGAGCTTCTGGTTCTTGAAATCCCACTTTTGAATTTAAAAGCACAACAGAAGGGCATGTCTTCCTTTGCATTTAATTACACTGGCAGATTTGTCTTGGGCACTTACTTGCAAATGCCTTGAGAATTGTTTCCATAAATATACCACAAAAGGCTTTGCAGAATTCCCCAAGGAGTTTGCAGGGACGTATCTTTCATCTTCTGGCACCTTGGCAAAAAACTGGTGGTAAGATTTGCTTCAGAGGGAAAGATGACCTACTTTTCCTTTCCTTAAAATATTTCAGTGTTACGTTTCTGCTGCTAAATACCATCCAGTCCTTCAACTTCCAAGGAGAACAGGAAAATCATATTCAAAGTCAGCTCTAAAAATTGCCTTTTTGCTTTTTTTCTCAAAGCTGCAACATTTGTGTAGTTACATAACTACACAGTTGTATAAAGTGCTGTGTAGTTATAAAAAGCATCAAAAAGTGGTCAGGAAATTTCTCCTTATTTCCAGGTTGAATCTCTCCTTGTTCAGTTTCCATCCATTATTCTTTGTCTGGCCTTCGGGTGCCTTGGAAAACAGTATGACTCTCTCCTCTCTGTGGCGGCTATCCAGTCTCCCCTGGTCCTTCTCTTCACTAGACTAGACTTGCCCAGTTCCTGTAACAGTTCTTCATATGTTGTAGTCTCCAGTCCCCTAATCATCTTGGTTGCTCTTCTCTACACTTTTTCTGGAGTCTCAACATTTTTTTTATTGTGGAGACTAAAACTGGATGCAGTATTCCGACTGTGGTCTTACCAAGGCAGTATAAAGTGGTATTAACCAGGGGTGGGCTTCAAAAAATTTCGCAGCCAGTTCTCTTTCCTCGATTCTCTGGGAGGGCAAAAACAGCCTCCCTGGGCTTTGGAGGTCCTCTGGAGGCCAGAAATGGGCCCTTTTCCGGCCTTCTGGAACTTTTGGGAGACCTGTTTTTCGCCCTCCCAAACCTCTGCACAGCCCTGCACTTACCTGAGATCCAAAACGGGTCATGCGGGGACTCCTGGGAGGGGTGGGGTAGGCGGGGCCAGCCAGGGGGTGGGATTTGCTGGTTCACTGACCTAGACATAAAATTAACAACCGGTTCACCTGAACCAGTGTGAACCGGTAGCAGCTCAGCCCTGTTATTAACACTTCACGTGATCTTGATTGTGTCCCTCTTAGGATTGCTTTGGCTTTTTTGGATGCTGCTGCACACGGCTGGCTCATATTCAGCTGTTTGTCCACTAAGATTCCAAGATCCTTCTCACAGTTACTACTATTGAGCCAAGTACCACCTATACTACACCCGTGCATTTGGAGTTTTTGCCTAAATGTAGAACCTGATTTTTAATAATCTTACATTTCTCAGTTTTAATTTTTTCAGTCACTATCCAGAGATATCATCCACATAAAGCAAAGTTCTTTGAGATTCTCTATCATTCTTAAACATATAAAAGGGTCAAGAAACCTAAATGTTTGAAAATTGGTGGATAGATAATTCTGGGATGTCTTCCACTTCCAAAATTCTGGGATTTTTCAATATTTTTTCACCCTTTGAATCTCTTCTAGGTTGCAGAGATGGAGGAAATGACCATCTGGGAGCAATATACCATTACGCTGAATCGGGTAAGTAGAGGCATTGTAGCATCCACCATAAGAATCAAATAAATAGTAATAATTTCACACTACATGTCTTTTATACTTCCACATTTCCTTCTCTAAAGTGTTAGATTCCATATTAATAGTTTTTCTTTTGTTTTTGTATTTGTGATATTCATAGAGTAGATTTAATTTTTTAAATTTAATGTGGAATAAATGGACTCGTTATTAAATTAATAATAATTTGTTATATATTGATTTTATTTAGAAAGAGTTCATTATCTATGGAGATTCTCAGTCATCCAGATCATGGTTGTCCCAAGGGTGCTTTTTCAAGAGGCAACTGGACTTTGTTTTCCCTTGAAGAGGTTTTGCTTCTTATCCAAGAAGCTTCTTCAATACTGACTGTCAGAACTGAAGAAGCTTCTTGGATGAGGAGCAAAACTTCTTCAAGGAAACACAAAGTCCAGCTGCCTTTTGAAAAAAAGTGCCTTTGAGGCAAAGTAATCATTAGAATTTGTGAACTCGCTGAGGTTTACTCAATCCTTGAATCTCAGGATAGAACAAAATAATAGAACAAAAGAAATAGAAGAGAATATTTGGCGCTTAGGGTTAAACTGTGGGGTCCTTGGTGGTCTCTGAGTTTGATGGTTTTCTTGCAGGCATTTCATTACCAAATTAGGTAACATCATCTGTGCAAATAGAAAGTGCTCTGAGCAAATCCCACTTCCTATTAGCACTGATCATGTTACCTAGTTTGGTAATGAAACATCTGCAAGAAAGCCACCAAGCCCAGAGAGCAACAAGGACTCCCCAAAAGGAATTTTGCATTTATTTCTCATATCAATTGCTATAGTCTTATATCTTCTCCTCCTTAGAATAGAATAGAAAAACAGAGTTGGAAGGGACCTTGGAGGTTTTCTAGTCCAACCCCTGCTTTGGCAGGAAACCCTACATCACTTCATACAAATAGTTATCCAACATCTTTTTAAAAACTTTCAGTGTTGGAGCATTCACAACTTCTGGTGGAAAGTTGTTCCACTGATTAATTGTTCTAACTGTCAGGAAATTTCTCCTTAGTTCTAAGTTGCTTCTCTCCTTGATACATTTCCATCCTTATTGCTTCTTGTCCTGCCCTCAGGAGCTTTGGAGAATTGCTTGACTTCCCTCTTCTTTGTGGCAGCCCCGGAGATATTGGAAGACTGCTATCATGTCTCCCCTAGTCCTTCTTTTCATTACACTGGACATATCCAGTTCCTTCAATATTGAGTTATGTTCTATTTTCTTGCAATAAGAAGTGCAAGAAAAGAGCTTAACCTTTTCTCCTTTCATGCAGGATCCCCGGAAGGGTTTTGGCATTGCCATTTCGGGTGGCCGTGATCGTCCAAACAGTTCAGATGGTGACACCTCTATTGTCATATCAGATGTGGTGCCTGGAGGCCCAGCTGTTGGACGACTCCAGTAAGTACTTCAAAATCGCAGACTCATGAATCAAGAAAAATGAAAGTTTTTCTCTGGGGCTGCCAAGATCCAGTTGCTGTTTTCCTTCTGTGATGTCACAGCAATTGAACCAATGACTGGGCCAATGGGCCATGCTTACTGCTTTGTGGGGACAGCATTTGTGTAAATTATCTCTTTGGGCACTAACTTGCTTGCTCACTTAGTGCCTACACTGTGCCCCGCCTTAGCTGAGATGTTTCTGGTGGAAAAACAGGATAATATTTCTTAGTTATAGCACTTAGAAATAGCCCTCAACTTACGACTGGTCGCTTAGCAAGCATTCAAAGTTATAACAGAACCCCACCACCCAGAAGGGACCTATGATCTGATTCTGGAGTACTGAAGGTGGCACATACATACAAACACACACAACACACAGAGAGACACGATTGCATTTTGGTTACTTGGAAACTGGTTCATCTTTATGACCGGTTGTAGCATTCTGCAGTCACATGCTGCTTTTTTGGGGGGTGGGCCTAAAAAAACCTATCCTTTGAGCCAGTTTCCAGCAAAAATCACCAATAGGAATGAACTAATTTGCTTAACGACTGAAGTATTCACTTAACAACCCCTGCAAGAAAAGATCACAAAATTGGATCTGTCATTTTTGTGCCTCAGTATTATTTCCATTTTTTTATTATGGTGGAAATTCCAGGGTCTGTTAGGAATATGAGTCACAGGTATTTGGGTTAGAAATATATAAACCAAGATAGACATTTTAGTACTATCTCTTTAAGGGAATGCAAGAGCATGCAATTGGGTGTAGTTTCTCAAACGGCCATAAGATGGAGCCAGAAACCTGGATTGTTTAGTCTTAGTCTGAGTCTCAGAAGAGAGTGTGAGTGTATCTTTATTTCCTTCTGTTGCAAAGTATTGCTGTTGCTCCATTTTTCCTAATTGACTGATATTACTGGATTTAATGTAAGTCTGCTACTTAACTGTTTTTGACACTGGACTTTGTTCCTGGAATATCCCTGGATTGAAAAACTGACTGATTAACCTGTGAATGACTTTTGGACTGCCTATTTTGGACTTTGCTTAAACCTTTCTGGAAGTAAAAACCTTCATTAACTGTACAGTGTATCTGTGTACTGATATACGTCTCCCTGTATGCTCTCATTCTCCTAATGGGGAATTACCTCAACACTGATTATGGGCCCAGGCCATGCCAGGCTCAGATAACTGAGGGTTAGTGTGAATGCACAGTACTGTATACAGACAGCTGTTTATTGTTTAATTGTGGGTTGCTATCCTGGTAAAGATGGCACAAATCACTTCAACAAGTCTATCACTGATAACCCAGATGGATGGAACAAACTATGTTTCCTGGTCTATGAAATGCAGTCTACTTCTGCGTAAAGAAGGTTTATGGAATGTAGTTCAAAATTCACCAGATATAAATGCTTGGGATCCAGAAAATGAGGATGATGCCAAGAAGATTGCTGACTTTAAACAGAACAATGAACGAGCTCTTTGTATAACTGGACTAATACTGAGTGACCAACAGCTAGTCCATATTCGTGGAGAAGAGTCTGCTGCTAAGTGTTGGCAGAATTTGAAGAGGATTTATGTTTGTGACAATGTAGGTGCACACATACATCTTATACGTAAACTGTTTAGAGCACGTCTTCTGAAAGGTGGAGATATGTCAGCTCGTTTAAACTTCATGAAAAAGAACTAATATTTTCAGAGTTGCATCAAGTTTATATCATTCTTTCCTCATTGGATGAAAGTTATGATGACTATGTATCTTCACTGGAAGTCCTGCCCAGAGATAAACTGACATTGACTGACATAACTGGAAGGTTGCTAGAAGAAGCAAGAAGATGGCAAGATAGAGATCAACTGAGGAAGGAACAACCACAAGAAGAGGATTTATCTTCAAACTGCCTATAATGTTAGGAAATGTTTTTCTTGTGGGGCTAGGGGACATATAGCAACATTCTGGAAAAAGGGAAAACAACAGAATACTGGCAAACACCAGAAGACTAAGAAGAACGTTAGTTTAGCTATGTCTAGCAATTCCACTGTAAACAATAATTTGTGGGTTGTTGATAGTGGAGCATCACAATGCATTACTAAAGATAAAAACAGGTTTGTAAAACTGTCCACAAGTAAACAACATGTATCATTGGCAAATGGATGGAAGATGAAAGGATCAGGTGAAGGTACTGCATATTGTTCTTGTATAAATGAACATTTAATCATGTTATATGTACCTAAACTAAAATTTAATTTGTTATCAGTAAGGGCTTTAGTTAATCTTGGTTATGTAGTAACCTTTAGAGGAGATAACTATAATAGAGAAAGAGGGTAAAAGGGTTACTGCTACTTTAAAAAATGATTTATATGTAATGCATGATGATCAGTTGAAGACAGCTAATTCAGTTTATAACAATGTTAAGCCACATGATGAATGTATACATTTACTGCATAGACGTCTACGGCACATTAATTTCAAAATGCTCAAACAAACTTAAATTGTCAGAGGGAGTAAAACTGAAACCCTGTAGCAAGTATTTACACTGTAATGCTTGTAGTCAAGAAAAGAATAAGGTTATTCCTGCAAACAGACTAAATGGGTTTAAGACAAAAGAACCTTTAGAGGTTATTTTTGCTGACATAACTGGTCCTAAGATACCAAGTTTAGGAGGTGCCTGTTATATTTTGAGTATTATGGACCATTACTCAAGATACGGTTTCTGCTATCTTATGAAAAACAAAACAGAAACATTCCAACATTTCTTTAACTGGCTAAGGTTTGCTGAGAGAAAAATGAAAAGTAAAGTGATTACTTTAGTAACTGATAATGGGACTGAATTTGTAAACAAAAGATTCCAAAATATGTTAAAATTGGCTGGTGTTGAAAATAAACGTTCTGCACTTTACAGACTACAACATAACTTGTTCATAGAACAAAGAGGGCAAATATTACAAGCCATGACTCGCACTATGTTATCTGATTCAGGTTTACCTGAAACACTGTGGGGTGAAGCCATAATGTATAGTAACCATGTTTTAAATAATGTAGTAAATACAACAACTGGAGAATTGCCATTCACTCGTTGGCATGTCAGAAAACCAAATATAAGTTACCTACACACATTTGGAGCTCCAGCATGGGTGCATATTCTCTCACAAGTAAGACTGAAAGGGCAACATAGAGCTAAGAAGTTATTTTTTGTGGGTTATGTGGCCAACCATAGATCATTCAGATTTTGGGATCAAGGCACAGCTCATGTTTATTGTAATGCAATAAAATTTCTTGAGCACGTTGGGTGGGATAAACTGGAACAGGAATCCAGCAATTATATTATTATTGACACCCAAATAGTCCCTAAGGATAAAATCAGTAAACCCCAAATAGACATTAAAGAGGAAGAATAGGAGGAAGTAGGAGAACAGGGACAGGAAGAAATAGAAGAACAGGAGCAGGTGGCCCTGTATTACCAAAACGTTCAACCCGAGTAACACGACCACCAGATAGATATAAGGCTAGTGTTGTATGCCAAATGAATACAGTTCCAAGTAAATATAGTGAACTGAAAATGTATCCTGCTAAGGATCAGGCTGATTGGCAGAAAGCAATTGATAAGGAACTGGAATCATTAAAAAAACTGGATGTATATGAAAATGTTAAGTTACCACCAGGTAAACAAGCCATAGGATGTAAATGGATATATAAACTGAAGACAGGTGTAGATGGGACTGCTACCCATAAAGCCAGGTTAGTAGCACAAGGGTTCAATCAGACAGCAAATGACTATGATGATGTGTTTGCACCTACTCTGAAGGCTACTACATTAAGGGCAGCATTAGTGTGGGCAGATAAGGAGAAATACATTGTAAATCATTTGGATGTAGAGACAGCTTATCTGCATGCACCATTGCAACACATTATATATTTAAAGAAACCTTTAGGTCTAAAAAAATGATAATACTGATAAAACCACTGATTTCTGGAAATTGAGAAAAAGTCTTTATGGCTTAAAACAATCAGGATGTGACTGGAACCACTGTATAGTTAAAGAATTAACTAAGATAGGCTTTGTAGCTGGCATGGCTGATCCATGTTTGTTTAAAAGATAAAATAATGGTCTGATTTCATTATTACTATTATTTACTGATGATATAGCATTTATCACCAAAACTGAACAAGAAGCTACTGAGATAATTTCCCTATTGGAAAAGAAATTTAAAATAAAACAGTTAGGAGAAATCAAACATTATCTTGGTTTAAAGATAACTAGGGGAGGATACAGTACTAGGGGAGGATACAAAATTTCACAGGCAGATAAAATTAACCAATTACTAAAAAGTTATAAAATGGAACTTTGTCAGGCGGCTAAAACACCAATGAGCCAGGAGTTTAGCCATAGTGATGTTCAAAGTCCTATTTTTGATAAGAATATTTATCAGTCCTTGATTGGTAGTTTATCTTATCTCAGTAATTGGTCAAGGCCAGATATTGCATATAGTGTTAATCAATTAGCAAGATTTGATGCTGAGCCAACCAAAAGGCACTGGCAAGCTGCTAAACGTGTGTTAAGATATCTGAAACAGACAATGCATTATGCATTGTATTTGGAGCCTAAAGATGAATTAACTGCATATGCTGATGCAAGTTTTGTTACAGACATAAATACACGAAAATCTACATCAGGTACTGCTGTATTATTGGGAAAAGCATTGATTGGATGGAGATCTATTAGACAGAAACATCTAAGTTTATCAACAATGGAGGCTGAATTCTCATGTTTGTCTTTATTATGTGCAGATTTAGTTTTGTATAAGCAATTATTAATTGATATGGGAATTGATGTAAAAGATCCTATTGTTATTTACGAAGATAACCAATCAGCAATACAGATGGCTTCAAATATTGCAGTTAAAACAAGAACGAAACACACAGATTTAAGATATTTAAATGTGAGACAATGTGTGCAAAGTAAGATGATTAAGCTAGAATACTGTTTGTCAGAAAACAATATAGCAGATCATTTTACAAAGGCCCAAGGCATCATAAAGCATAAAGCTAGCTGTGAAGATTATGGACTTAGAATATAAGGTTGTATTCTTATCTTACCCAAAAGGGGAGAATGTTGAGTGGAGAATGTTAGGAATATGAGTCACCTAACAGGTATTTGGGTAAGAAATATATAAGCCAAGATAGACATTTTAGTACTATCTCTTTAAGGGAATGCAAGAGCATGCAATTGGGTGTGGTTTCTCAAAAGCCATAAGATGGAGCCAGAAACCTGGATTGTTTAGTCTTAGTCTGAGTCTCAGAAGAGAGTGTGAGTGTATCTTTATTTCCTTCTGTTGCAAAGTATTGCTGTTGCTCCATTTTTCCTAATTGACTGATATTACTGGATTTAATGTAAGTCTGCTACTTAACTGTTTTTGACACTGGACTTTGTTACTGGAATATCCCTGGATTGAAAAACTGACTGATTAACCTGTGAATGACTTTTGGACTGCCTATTTTGGACTTTGCTTAAACCTTTCTGGAAGTAAAAACCTTCATTAACTGTAGAGTGTATCTGTATAGTGTGTATGTATTATTCCAACACTACTCTCTATACGTCTCCCTGTATGCGCTCATTCTCCTAATGGGGAATTACCTCAACAGACTCCATTGTGGTTATCAATTCAGGACTGCATGTAATTATTAAATGGTCAAACTTTTACCTTCAGGAGGGTGATTTTGGCATTCCCTTCTTGGCACTTTAATTCCATTGTGCCACATTGTGCGATGAAATTTCTTTGCTGTCTCAAACAGTTGTATTGTGTGCATGCTGCTTTTTAAAATAGTTCAATGGATTTTTACATGAAGAAGATCTGAAGATGGGAAATAGTCTGTGTCCTTGGCTTATATGCCACAGATCCAGTTCTGATATCTCTAAATCAGTGAACATTAGACCCCAGTTGTGATTTCTGGAGAAGCCGGTACAGGAAAGATCATAAAACAATAGGTTAAAAAATATGAGCTGTTTAAGCCAGTTTCCTATTGTATTCCTGTTTGTTCATTTGGAATAATGAGGACTAGAACCTCATGGTATCCTGAAGAAGCACAGTAAAGTACTTTGATTTACAGGCCATGGGGTTGAAGGAATGGCATGTCCCATGCAGAGGTGGTATTCAGCAGGTTCTGACCAATTCTGGAGAATTGGTAGCAGAAATTTTGAGTAGTTCATAGAGCACGAAAATCCCACCTCTGACTGGCCCCGCCCCCATCTGTTATCTGCCTCTCGAGTCCCAGCTGATTGGCTGGGTCTTCTTTTGTTGCCTTGCACAGGAGAATGGAACTGGAAAGCAGGTTAGTGGGATGGGGTGGGAATGGGGATTTTGCAGTAACTTCCCCCAGGAGTTGGGAGGGAATGGATATTTTACAGTATCCTTCCCCTGCCACACCCACCAAGCCATGCCATGCCCACCAAACCACACCCACAGAACCAGTAGGAAAACAAATTGAATCCCACCACTGGTCCCATGTGGTAAAAGCGGGTTGAGGAGATTTTTTTAATACTCTTTTAATTTTTTTGGGAAAAGAAAGAGCAGAGGGGAAACATTGTGGCTTCTTTCTCACTTGTTAAGCCAGGGGTGTCAAACTCGCGGCCTGTGGGCCATGCCCGGTTTAGCAAAGGGTGGGGGGAAGTCACAGTACATCACATGACGACGCCGTGATGATGAGAGCAAGAGTCGGATTATACCAGTTTAGACTGTTTTGGACGAAGCACATGCTCACCGAACTGGTTGTTGCACCGGTTGATGCGAGCTTGACCCCTCTGCATTAGGCCTTTACTTAATTCCCTGTTTACATTTGGCAGGACCCGGGACAAGATTGCCATGGTCAATGGCCTCTCCATGGAAAACGTGTCTTCGTCTTTCGCCATCTCCACTTTGAAAACCTGTGGCAAGTTGGCTAATATTGTGAGTGCAGCAGAAGCAGATCGGTTGGAGAAGAAGCAGGATTTCCAAATCTTTTTGTTCTTTCCTTCCTTCCTTCCTTCCTTCCTTCCTTCCTTCCTTCCTTCCTTCCTTCCTTTCTTTCTTTCTTTCTTTCTTTCTTTCTTTCTTTCTTTTTTTGCTAGGTTAACCGAGTCTCTGAATGAGCCAAGAAGATGAAGTCAAGTTTGATGTTGGTTTAGTATCCTGGCTTGTTCAGATAATGATAGCTTTTCAGTTCAGAAAAATGGAAGTTGAGATTACGTAAAGATGTTCTGGTTTCTGCACCTAAAGGCAAAACAAAAAGCAATGGATGGAAACTAATCAAGGAGAGAACTAACCTAGAATTAAGGAGAAATTCCCTGACATTTAGAACAATTAATCAATGGAAAAGATTGGACAACAATTTCTCTGGAGTGGTATAGGGCCGTGATGGCAAACTATGGCACGTGTGCCACAGGTAGCACGCAGAGCCATTTGTGCGGGTGGGTACACGAGCCCCAGGCAAAGTTATCTCACTGCACATGCATGTGTCTCACAGCTGATTTTCAGCCCATTTGAGGCCTTTTTTGGCCTCCCAGAGGCTTGAGGAAAGCCTCTGCAGCCTTTGCAGGCTTCCAGGAAATACCGGAAGTGATGAAACAGGCCCATTTTTCAGCCTTCAAAAGCTGCAGATGCTTTCCTCAAGCCTCTGGGAAGCCAAAAATCAGCTGAGAGGCACAGTGCAGGTTAGGGCATGGCGTGGGGATTGCGCATGCATGCACAGGGGGAGTGTGTATGTGTGCATGCATTGCCTTTTGGGTGCTGGCACGCAAGTGCATGTGCACACACAATTTTTGGCACAGGAGTCCAAAAAGGTTAGCTACCACTGGTATAGGGGTTCCTCCTTGAGCAGGGCTTGGAATAGAAGACCTTCAAGGTTGTTTCCAACTTTTTTATTCCGCTATTCTTGTTTTCTTGCTCATCCTGTAAAATAGGAGTGACAGATCTACATAGATCATATTTATAGTGTATTTATTTATTGGTATTCCACCTTGATTATTTTTACAAATCACTCAAAGTAGCAAACATACCTAATGCTCCTTTCTCCTATTTCCTCACAACAGTCCTGTGAGGTGGGTTGGACTGAGAGAGAATGACTGGCCCAAAGTCACCCAGAACAGCTATCATGCCTAAGGCGGGATTTGAACTCACCGCCTACCAATTTCTAGCCTGGTGCCTTAAGCCATTCGATTAAGCAGGCTGTGCTGTTAAAGTTGATTACGGTTTGTGTACTAGGGAACTGCATCAAATTTCAGTTTCAATAATTTTATAGCCCTCGTTATTTTTTTAATGTTGTGACAAAAATCTCTGACAAAAATCTGGAGAACAAATTGTTGAGGAAAAGAATTGTGCCAAAGTTGTTGCTGGGTGGGACTTGAATAGTCTCCTCCCCACGATAGGAAATGTGGAAAAGTTGCCTAAAAAACCCAGCAACTTTTCATACTCTGGTTTTAATTCACCTGATGGGTTTGAATCTTTTTGCACGGATTTTGGTGTTTTTAAAAAATTTATTTAATAAAGTGGACAACCCAGAGCTGTGTTTGTCAACCTTAGTAAGTATTAACATGTTTGGACTTTAATTCCCAGAATTCCCCAGCCAGCATAGCTGGGTTCTGGGGATTGAAGTCCACATATCTTCAAGCCACCACAGTTGAGAAACATTAGCCCAGATGCAAATACTCTTTCTCTTATTGCAGACGGTAAAAAGACCTAGAAAAATCCATCTCCCAGTTACCAAATCCAGCCAGCCAAGGAGCCAGCCTCCCTTGACTCCTACTAAACATGTGACGGATGGGAGAAACGATGACTCGGATGAGGATTATGGGTACCAGGGGGGTGAGTCAGTCCCCTCGGGCCGACAACCCGGGAAGAGCCGGCAGCGGACAGAAGCAGAACATAACCGTGGTTACGACGGAGACTCATCCAGTGAGAGAAGTTCGGGACATTATCGTGACGATGAAAATGATAGCACCCGCAGGCAACCCCTCAGGAGCCGGAGGCGGAGCCAAGAGGGCGGCTACCGGAGGCGGAGCCAAGACAGCGGGTCTGATCAGCTCCCTCTGGCCAATGGGCACCATTACAAAGGAAGCACCAGCGGGCTTGTCCTCATGTCTGGGTTTAAGAGACTGCCAAGGCAGGATGTGCCGATGAAACCTGTCCGCTCAGTTTTGGTGAAACGGAAGGAGAGTGAAGGTGAACGGCTAACTTTTCTTTTTTTTCCACCCGTTTATCCTTTTCTGCTTTTCCAAATTAAGATACAGGTAGTCCTCAACTTCAGGGGTGGGCTTCAAAAATTTGAGCAAAAGGTTCTTTCCCTGGTTGCTGGGTGGGCGTGGCCATGGTGGCCGTGGCCTAGTCAGCCTCCTGCACCACAGCCTGGGGGGGGGGGGGGACGTTTTTGCCCTCCCTGCACTCCAGAGGCTTTTCTCAAGCCTCCAGGAGGGTGAAAACAGCCTCTTTGGGCTCTGGAGGCTCTCTGGAAGTCAGAAACGGGCCCATTTCCAGCCTTCCTGAACTTCTTGGAAGCCCATTTTCACCCTACCCAAGCCTCCATGCATGCCTGCACTTACCTGCATCCAAAACAGACCACGTGAGGACTCCTGGGAGGGGAGAGGCAGGGAGGGGATGGGATGGGGCCAGCCAGGAGTGGGATAGGGAGAGTTCTCCAAACTGCACAGAATCTTCACTAGGGGCTCTCCTGAACCCCTGCAAACCCTCAGCAGCCCAGCCCTGCTCAACTTACAACCATTCGTTTAGTGACCATTTGAAGTTGCAACAGCACTTTAAAAAGTGACTGATGACTGCTTTTCACCCTTACAACTGTGGTAGCATCCCCATAGTCACCTGATCCGAATTCAGATGCTTGGCAACTGGCATGTACTTATGACTGTTGCAGGATCATGTGATCAATTTTTGTAACCTGACAAACAATCAGTGGGGAAACCAGTTAACAGCCATGTTACTAACTTAACAATTGCAGTGAGTCACATAACAACTGTGGCAGGACAGGTCGTGATATGGGGCAAAACTCACTTAACGATTGTCTTGCTTAGCAATGAAAATTTTGGTTGTAAGTGGAGGATCACCTGTACACTTCTCTATTTTTTTCTCTGCCACTTTTTCTGCCTAATGCAGTTCATGTATCTCAGTTGTTTTTCAAATTTAATAAGTTTAACGTGGGAGGACTTCAATTCCCAAAATTCTCCTGGGAACTGAAGTCCAGCCATCCCCATTCCCCACCATCCAGTCTGAGCTGAGGAAGCTTCTTGGATGAAATGTCGTCAAAGTAAAACCAGAAAGTCCAGTCGCCTCTTGAAAAAAAGCATCTTTAGGACAACTGTGACCTGGATGACTGAGTATCTCCATAGACACCCATTTTAAAGTTGCCTAGTTTTAAGAAACACCGATCAGTCTGATCTGCCAACATTCCAATTTTTCACCTGAATGTGACAGACTTGTGCATTCAATGGAAACATTTGTAAATTTGTATGAGCTGCGGTGTGGTTAGAATCAGTGGTGGAATTCAAAAAATTTTACTACCGGTTCTGTGGGCATGACTTGGTGGGCATGGCAGGGGACAGTTCCTGCAAAATCCCATTCCCACCCCAATAACCTGCTTTCCAGCTCCCTTCTCCTGTGCAGGACGACCCAAGAAGACCCAGCCAATCAGCTGGGACTCGGGAGGCAGAGAATTGACGGGGCCAGTCAGAGGTGGGATTTGCTGGTTCTCTGAACTACTCAAAATTTCTGCTACCGGTTCTCCAGAACTGGTCAGAACCTGCTTAATACCATCTCTGGTTAGAATAAAGTACTGCAGGCTACTTCTGCTGACTGCTGGCTGCCTGTAATTTGGCAAGTTCGAGTCTCACCAGGCTCAAGGTTGACTCAGCCTTCCCTCCTTCCAAGGTGGGTCAAATGAGGACCCAGATTGTTGGGGACAAGAGGCTGATTCTGTAAATGGCTTAAAGCCCTGTGAAGCGATACATAAGTCTAAGTGCTATTGCTAATGCTATTGTTAAAGTTAAAGTCAAATGATCAAGATAAAGGCCAAACGTGAGTGTTTAAAAAAATAAGTCATTCTAAGGGGCAACTGTCTGAAATAAAAGACTGTGTCTTATGCATGCAGTCCTTGACTTACAACCGTTCATTTAACATCCATTCAAAGTCACAACAGTAATTCACAATTGGCCCTCAACAACTGTTGCAGCATCCCCACAGTCATGAGATCAAAATTTGGGTGCTTGGCAAGTGGCATATATTTGCAATGGTTGCTGCATCCTGGGGTCTTATGATTATCATTTGCAAATTTCCCGACTGGCTTCTAACAAGCAAAATCAATGGAGGAAGTGGAATTCACTTAACAGTTGCATGATTCACTTAACAACCATGTCAAAAGAGGTTGTAAAACTGGGCATAACTTACTTAACAATTCCCTTGCTTAACAATATAAATTCTGGTCCCAATTGTGGTCATAAAGTCGAGAACAATCTGTAACAACCGTACCCTCCCCCTGCTAAAAGAGGAATTTATGAAAGAGGACAATGTTCATTTTGCTAACTACCCCGTTACAAAATTTCCTTCTTGAAAACCCAAGAATACGGACTGAAGCTGGGCAGCCAGATTTTCATCAAACACATCAGCGAGACAGGATTGGCAGCCAAGAATAACTCCCTACAGGAAGGGGACCTTATTCTCAAGGTGAGTTGGAAAAGGTTGCTATTATCACAATAGTTCATGATCTGGTTATGCCTGTTTCTGTTGCTGTGATCCTCTCCATTTTTGATGAAAGATTCCTGTCATGTCACTGAGAAGAATATAATAGGATAGGATAGAGTAGAGTAGAGTAGAGTAGAGTAGAGTAGAGTAGAATAGAATAGAATAGAATAGAATAGAATAGAATAGAATAGAATAGAATAG